>JAQFYZ010001874.1:0-20198 GCA_034695085.1 Cylindroiulus punctatus
AGGCCAACGTCCTACTGTTTATATATCCCGAGCTAGCGCTTGTTTAAAAAGGCTAATGTCAATCGTGCCTAACTCGTGTTAATTTCTTTAATTGTAATTTCCCAAAATCAATCAAATGAAGATCGGCCCCTTTTTCTTCCAAGGTGCAGATATGTACTGTACATGTGCCAACAGGTGCTCATATTGGAAGGGCATACGCCGTAGTACACCCGGGCATGCGTAAAACATTTTAATTAGTTAGTTAAAATAGAGAAAACGTTTGGAATGGTAAACCTAAACACAATGTTCAGCAGTTAATGCAGCGTGATTGCTACATTGCATGTAAAGTAAGAAAACTTTAAGAACAGTTTTGTGAGGCCATTGTTTGATGCCGCGCACTTTTCGTGATAAGATTGGTAGAAATGAAGTGATTAAAGCTGTTTGGGCCTCACTATTTCACTTTCTGCGCCAACCTAAATCACGGTATATGGCGAATTATTCGTGTTGGATCAAAAGGCGTTCATCCAGCGTGGTGTAGTTTCTTCCATGTGTTGGCCTAGGGGCCTCATGGCGGGGGGTGAATTGAATCAGTGCTCGGAATCCGTTAAAATTGCAGCATCTTGTTACATGCTTCGCCACATTTCTCCCGTTTAAATAATAAGCTGCAACGAGTTAATGGCGAGGAAGGAAATCTGTTTTATTTTTCTTGATCCCATAAGCGGCGTAAGACGTTCGCCAGCTTATGATCGAGGAAAAGGGGAGGATGAATGCGCACTTTATAAACAAATTCAAAAACTTGGGGGTATACACACATTGGAGAGCGGAGAGCATAGTTAAACCTCAGGGACGGTTGAGGAGTGGGCTTCTCCTAAACGTTCGTGGGATGGCAGTGATTGCCTGACGATAGGGGCAGTTAAGAAATTACATTTATAAGTTGGGCACAAATAACAATGAAAAGAATCACACAGAAAATAGAAACTTACAGGTGTGTAAAGACGAGCAGAACGTGTATCAAAAATCCATATAAGTTTCCTTCATTCACACATTACTTATTGTTTCGCCATGACTTTGATGATCACAAACTTTATAACACCCAAATATTGTCAGTTCTGAAACGCACAATTGCTGTAACTCCTGGAAAAAGTTGTGGTAATTCAAATGAACACGAACTCATGAAGACATGTCATCATTTAAGGATGAATGACTACAAAATTTAGCTAAACACATTTCAGGTATCAAAAGGCAATGGTTAATGGACATTATGCATACGAAAAATTAAAATATAGCAGTTGTGTTATTTCAGAATTAATATAAATGACGTGAAATTTTGGCGACATGAACGTTAACTTGAAATTAATAATGACACCATTTGCCAGACTTACTTTATTATAAGCATTTTTTGTGCTAAATGTTATTTAGATATTGCCTTTTACTACATGCGTTACATGCAATTGCGTTTTGCTAAATTTTATAGTCATCATTAAATGATGATCATGGGTCTTCATTTAAATCTAGTGTTGCATGATGCTAAAATATACTATCGTCTATTAAACAATAATGACACGTGTTCTAACTGCAGCAATTTATTATACATTTCTTGTTTGTTGTGTTTAACCTACCGGTAACAAAAACACGTATGTTTTGTTTTTGTTTTTCGTGGTAATCCTCACCTATGTGGCTTTCCCCTAACCGCCAGGCAATCACCGCAAGTCTGCGAGCCGTTAGGAGAAGCCCACTTTCTGGTAGCGTCTATGGGCAATCTTCGTGCCTGGGGCCCGATATGCCCTGAACTTTTCTCTTTATACACTACGACTGAAAATCGTCGATATGGAATCAAAGCCTACCAGGGCTCGAACCAAGTCACATGACTGGCCATTGGAGATTCCAACATCCCCCTATTCCTCCTAATCACACCATCCAGCACTTGGCCAAATGGGGCCCTTGCCTCGCGCTTGCTTCGAGGCCCTCCATCACCTAAATGACTGCCATTAATACTCATGATCGGGAATCATGGAAGAACAAAACCACCGCTAATCCTCCGTGAGCAAACGGGGCCGCCGTCGGACCCAACCCGAATCAATCTGAACATCCATCAATTCGCGTTTGATTTAGCAACTGGCGTGACGTCACGTCCGCCAATCGGAGGGCATTTCGCCCAGGGATAGTTAATCGATTGGCTGACGACGTCTCGGGGGCCGGGGGACCCCGTGCTCGCAGCGCCCCCCAACACATCCAGTAACTAACGGGGACCGGGGGTTAATGGAATCCGCACGGAGCGGATTGATCGATTATGAAGCTAATGCTCTTCGCAAACACCATTTTCCTAATGATTAGCCCCCCCCCCGGTCCCCCCACCCCCCACGTTAAGACAGCACTGAGCGACAATGGCCAATGAGCCGGGGGTGGGGATGGAGGAAAAAGCGCCGCTGGGGGCGCCACGGTCGACGAGCACTGCGTGGGATTACATTACGATGCGGGATGACCAGGGTCCACTGCGACCTCCATAACCCCGGGACAATCATAACAATCATGCTGATTGACGAAGGCGGAAGTGGGGGTGGGTGAGCATGGTGGGTGGTAGCGAACTGGTCACCACGCGGCGCTAGTGTACATATTTCCTATGCGTTTGAAGGATCTCGCCAGGGGCTCTGCTGTAGCAATACTGTTGTCTGCTGCTGGTGCATGGATAGTTTTGTTTAGCTGCTCTGTATGCCACCAGGGGCGCCGCTTGAATGTCTGACCACGTGTTTGGGTCTCACCAGGGGCTTTGCTGTAGCTAGTTATTGTGTCGTATTCTGCAAGTGTGCAGGACACGTGTTTAAAGTTGTTGCCACCAGGGGGGCCACTTGTAAGTCTGGCCACATGTTTGTGTCTCTCCAGGGGCTTTGCAGTAGTTATTGTGTCGTATTCTGCGAGTGTGCAAGACTTTTGTTTATAGTTGCTGCCACCAGGGGCGCCACTTGTACATCTGGCCACGTGTTTGGGTATCACCAGGGGCTTTGCTGTAGCTATTGTGCCGCATTCAGCGAGTGTGCAAGACGTTTGTTTATAGTTGCTGCCACCAGGGGCGCCACTTGTAAGTCTGACCACGTGTTTGTGTCTCACCAGGGGCGTTGCTGTAGCTATTGTGCCGTATTCTGCAAGTGAGTGTGCAAGACACTTTTGTTTAGTTGTTGCCACCAGGTCACTCCTAATTCTGCAGCCCAATTGCTTTTACGATAAATACCATTTATCTCCGAACTGGGCCGCCACCTGGTGGTGGATTTCGCCAGCATGTCACCGGTGCCGGTAAATTCATTATCATCCGTTATCAAAAGTAATTGCCGCGAGAGCATCTAATCAGGCACCAGCACCGTTTTCATTACGCCCGAATGAGCAGTTGACCACTGGCAGTGGACACTCGCTTTATTTTCCCATTTGCAGAATGTCTTAATTTCAGGGAGTCCGGACGTCTGTGGTCATCCGGTCCGAACTCATTCGGCTTTTTCGATGGCAATCTTTCGACTGGTCACTGCTGGACATTTCATTAGATGCTCGATCTCATCGCGGCCTTCTGGTGCCATTTTTGACTCGGCCAATAACCGTTTTCAATTGAATTTAACTGGTTTCTGGTCCGGGTCCTCCATTGTGAGGTGTCCCCCTAAGCACCCCCTGAATGGCTTTTCGGGATTGGGACCCAAATTCGCCACATAAACCCTGATCGAGCGGATGACGTTGGCGCAGTCATTTCACTCGTTTACTAGTAATCAAGCGAAAGTGCCCATCGACCAACAAAAAGATGCCATTAATGGCGACTAAAAGCAATGAGGTTTTCTGCTAGGGGGCGCTGCACCACCGCCTCCAATCTTGCACCTCCCTGGAAGGAGCGCCTGTCGGAAGTGACGTGATCGTTGAAGACTTGGAATTCAAAGGATGTGAGTGCCACGACGTTTTGTGGCACTTAGGCGCTTTTGAATTTCGAGTCTCCACTCGATGACTCGGACTATGCAACGAACTGTGGTAAACATCGATGAGCTTGTTGATCAATTGTGAATGGAAACCTCTAAGGGTTTTCGTAGGAGCAGGATGTGCATTGCGTTGTGCGGTTAATAAGGAAGGATGTTTTAAATAGACCTGTCATAAACAGAATGCTGACCCTAAGTGACGGGCTTTGAACGCCGACTATTCACGGATTTGCGAAAACTGATTTGGAAGGTCAAGTGTCAAAATGCGTGAGAAAGTTTTAAGGGATGCCTGGCGGCCATAGTATGTGACCTAGTATTGATTTACTGTATTTTCGGTATTATCACTCTTCCTGCTTCAGCATCATTATTGACAACCCGAATCCAGTTTTTGTTTCGTAGGTCAACCACTAGGTGCTGACGTGTAGTTGGTGACCTACGAAATAAAAATTTAGAATTCAGCAATGTTAACATAATGTCGATCAGAAATGTGCACATTTGGAACAGATACAGTTTCAATTTCCTTATTCGTTGTCCAATCTTGCAAAAAATGTCGCAAATGCAGCTTTTTATTGTAATTATTGAATTTTTCTAAATTGACAAAAGCACGTTTTCAGACAAGGCGAAAAACCACAGTATTTTCGCTATTTTTTGCGAAACTGTTGACAAATGATGGATTTTATCACAATTTGTCATTAAACGGTACTGTCCTGGTTGTGGCAAGTTTTTTTTTCTAATTTAAGTTTTGTGTTCTTCCTGCTTCTCCAAGCCTACGCCCCACATGATGGTGACGTAATACTTGAGCGCTCCAGTCCGGCAATAATTCATAGGTTGACTCGATCGCAAAACATGTACACGTGTCCCAGGGGATTTTCCCTCGAAGACGTCCATCACTCGCCTTAATGACACGAAATGCGCCGGCTGAGTAATTCGCCTCGTAAGGCTGGGACACATTTTGCGCTGGTCATTAGGCTTTGATTTCAACGCCATTCTTGACCGTTGGTCACTCTGGCTTCCAACAAGATGACCGTTTTGTTCTCGTTTGTGTCGTAGCGACCAATATCCGCAGAATTCCAGGTCCGTTATAGTATTGCTATCATCAAATCGTGATTATTTGACCCCTCCTTCCAGTCAACGAGCATAATTTTCAACGCTTGGTCATCCCTTCAATTCCATTAAATATCCCCAAGGTCATCATCTGAGATGCCATCTAGTAAGGGGGTGGGGATAGATGTACCCAAATACGGAAATGTTACCTGGAAAAATTAAATATATAGAAAATGCAGTAAAGTTACAGCTAAAAAAGATAATTAAAATAATATACGACAGACTACACATGCCACCCAAATACGGAAATGTTACAGGGAAAAATTAAATATATAAAAATGCAGTAAAGTTACAGCTAAAGATACTGTAGGTAAAATAAAATAAGATACAACATGCAAAAAAATCAAGGAAAAATAAAAGCAAAATGAAGTAAACCATAAGTAAGCAAAAAGATTAATCGTTTGATGTAACAACTTTGTCGCATCATCAATTGACTATCCTAGACTCCCCTATAAGATGGTGACAATGAAGGGTGATGGTTATGTCCTTAACTCGTTATACACAAATACATTTTGTTAAAAATTTGCTCCTCGTACCGCTTCTGTCTGTATTAAAATTAATTTTTGTAAAGGGGGAAGGACTTATGATCAGCCTGTACTTGAACTTGCCCAAAGATGAAAGTCACATTTTCTTCTGGCAAACTACGAACGTAATTTTCCTTTGTGATTTTTAATATTAAATCAAGCGTTGACGTTTATTCAATTGCAACGGAGTTCATCACACTCTGTCATGTCCCTGTGAATTCCGGGCGAGTAACTCCCGCGTGTAATGATGGGAAAGTAATCTTCGGAGGGCGTTAATTAGTGGGCAAATAAGGCCAATAACTCTTTAATTCACGAGCTATTGAACCCTGCCAGGAAGCGAGAGTGGAAGCGTTTGGCAACAATACGCCATGGCCGATATTTGAACAAGCTTTTGTCGGCGGTTACCACCAGTACGTTTAATGCCCTTGCCTGTACAACGTTAATCAGTGAATTCTTTCTCACCCACGCTGCGTGTGACTTCCGGACTTGAAAATAAACAAACAGGGCAATAAACGTAGTTCTTGTCATCTCATCTGAATACTTGGAATGCTGTCGCTGTGATTGTGACATGGCGCGGCTGAATTCATTAGACGATTTGAATATGGCGTTGCTTGGATGCTTTAGCAGGTGGCCAGACAAACACACGCAGATGTGTAGTAAATTCATGGCGTTCACTTCATAGTGTGAATGAAGTATTAAGTTTCATACTGTTTTTGAAATGCTACAGGTAGTCACGTAAGGTAGAATACGCGTAATTCAATTCGATTTAATACACCTAGTCAGCACCTGAGATGCCATGTGGTGGAGGGAGTAGATTTACATAAAGTAAGGACATAATTACATAAGTATTACATATAAGTAAGTGAAATACATAAAATGTGCAGCAAACAAAATTTATAAGTAGTCAAATAAAATCAAAGTAAAATGCGTCAGAATGACATCCAAGTCGAAAAAAGTTTCAGCAAAACTAAACAAAAATGAGTTAGAAATAAAGGCAAAATGAAGCACGGAATATGCAGAGGAATGCAAATTAAAAAAGCCGAATACATCAAAGACATACCACGATAAAGTGATCGGTTTATGGGTACTATGAGAAAGTTGGCTTCTCCTAACTGCTGGTAGGCTGACAGTGATTGCCTGGCGGATGGGTGATTACATGCATAGAAAACAGCGCCGCCTGGTGAGGTACACTGCACTTATTGTACTCGTGCAGCACTTCAATAGTCAATTTTGTAAGCCATTTTATCGAAAATAATGTGCCTTGAAATGGTGGCTCGAACCATAATGGACCCCATTGAACATTTCTTCAATCGTTGTTCAGATTTTTTATCATTTTTTTTGAATAATTGATTTCGAGACTCCTCGATGGTCTCCCAGTCTTGTCTAGTCGTCTGTTTTCAATTGTCAATAGTTCATATCTTCCTTTGTGGGTTTCGACTGATTCTATTATCATCATTTCTTCCAGTTATTGCAAGAAATGTTCATTCCCTTTCCGTCCCAACTCCTAACTCGTCCCCCATCCTCGAACAACAAATCCAATTCGCCATCAATTCGTCCAAAAAAAGGCTAAAACCTCGAGTCTGCCGTTGTCAGTTGGTGGGAATCTCGTAAACAATACACGAGATTTGCGCCGCTGTTTATTAAATTCGCGGTTTTGCTTTCGAAAGCCCTTCCTGGCGAACCAGGCACATACATTTATCAAATCTCGGATTATGCCTAAAGGTGGAGAAAAACTGCGAAAATGAATTATGAAGACACGAACGTCTTAAAGGAAAGCACGTTGGGAAATATTATTCATCCATCCTGTCGAATGAATGCGAATTTGTGCATTGGTTTCAAATGCTGCTGCTGTTGTTGTATTAAAGGAAAAACTTTAGAAAGATGCACCCATCTTATCGAGGGAATGCTGATATTGCTGCATAATTTGAAAATGAAATGATATTTTGCCTGGTATAATCTGGGAGTGGTTTCGAATTTGTAATATGCAATGCATACCGAATAAAAGTAATCATTCCTTAGAGAAATCGAAATCATGCTTTTCCACTACTCTATCATTTTCACCATATTTCCTCACTGATTAAACCATCAAAAATGAGTCATACGGACAGGTTCCTTCGTGCTTTTTTGACTTATTATTTCTGTTCCATTCATTAAACTGTTCTATTATTTTCATTATTTAAACTGTTCCAATCTGGAGATTTTGCTAGGCTCATTTGCTGGCTCATGAGACGATATACAAGCTTTGATGACGTCACAAGGACCGTCCCGAAGCACAAAACAAACACAAGTTGCCACATGTTCCACTCATGTTTACAAAGCTCAGAGCTTTTTAGCAAAGTGCTTTCTACCCACAATCTTATGCATTCTCAAAGGAGGAAAAGCTGAGATATCATATTTTCAACACAGAAATTGTGCTGCTTTGTTGCCTTTGAAACACTCTGGCTTAAACCCAACTTAAGACAAAAGCTCCTGTTTGATCCATTAACTATTACATAAACAGGATTGAATGATCGAAAATCAGCACATTTGTTATGGTTTATGGTTTTAAGGTTTAGTGTACTAGCCTCAACAGTGCAAAGGGCCTTTAATCTAATACATGCATACCATGCAAATCGAATTTCAGAGATATGTGACCCCCTAGTCAAAACAGCCAGAGTTTTGGCACCCCTAACCCGTTCCAACTTGGACGTCGTTTATGCACGGGATCTACGCTGATGACATAATACTTGAACGACCCCTGTAGTTTCAGTACATCTATCGCTGTTACTGCATCCGTATTTCCATCATAAAGGGATCCTCGTCTCTCTCTGTTTCTCTCTCATAATCGGGTTAATCGTAGTCTAATATTAGCGCTCGTAATTTCGCCTCGTCTCGCTGTTTAATGAAGCTCAGCAAAATTTCTGTTCCGTCGCGACTGTTGTCGAAGGAGAAACTGCGGCATCGACTCTCATCACGTTTTCCACAGAGAAATCGTCCATTTTCAAAAAATGCAAATTATGGCCCACGGAACATCCGCCTCGTGCGAAAATTATCAAAATCCGAAAATTGCTCCTGCGTGAAAACAATGCTCGCCAAAGTACAATTGTGTTATTTATTTCGTCTTATTCTTAAGCAAAATGCAATTAGAACGAATGAGGGAGTTGAAAATTATCTCGAGTTGGTGATGCCATGCTGCGTGACGAGTGGCAATCATGGCTAGCACCTTTGCTAGCAGTGATTGCCCAATTACAGGGGCAGAAAAGTGCCAGTGGTAAAGCTGACCTTGCAAGGTTCGACAATGATGTATACCGTAATACTGATGGTACCAGGGGTAATGCTTCATATTGAATACTGAATTTAAACAAATATCCGAAGTTTTGGATGAATTGTGGCCCCTGATGGTGGCAATCACTTCCTACACCGGTGCTAGCAGTGATTGCTTGTTCACAGGGGGAGCATTGCACAAGAGTCCAGTGGTAAAGCAAACCTGTCAACGGTGTTGGGTATTGTTAGCTAAATCCTCAACTAAAAAACTAGTCGTCATTCAGTTACTTGCAACTAACACCTGAAACTGTATAGTTGTTAATCACCAATATGCAACTAATAGTTTGAATGAACAACAAACTGCTAACTGATTTATTCGAAGTTGTTGATTGACAACTGCGAGATAATATTTATGAATCTCATTTAAAATTGATCTTTGGCTTGATTTGCTTTCGCAAAGATTTGCAGAATCATTTCAGTTCTTTTGTTATCAAAGGGCGTTGATTTAATAGGTCGACTTCTCATGGAATTACTTGTTAGCAACCTAACCTAATCAGCAACTTTGAATACCCTTATTAGTTGTCATTGCATCTAATTTGTCCCAACTAACATAATTGTTGTTCATTCAAACTGAAATTAGTTTCAAACATTGTTGTGCATAAGTGATTAACAACTACGGTTCAGTTGTTAGTTGTCACTACCACAGGACTAATATAGTTTTCAGTTACCACTAATTTTTTCCAACACTGACTGATGAACTGATGTTGACTGCTGATCACTGATGGGCATCAGGATTTTTCGATTGACTGATTTTCCTTTTTAATACATTGCAATCCATTTGCACATCTACCCGTTTTTTAATGCAATTTAATTTAATACACCCACAGTCAGCACCTGGGACTCCATTCGTAACTGTTACAGGAGTGGTTTTGTTTGCCATTTCTGAGATTTAATTTTTAACCCAACTTAAGGTTATGTTATGAAACAACATACATGAGTGGCGAGACATTCCAGCGTAATTTACTTTCAAAACCATCTTAAAGTGAGGCGAGCATGGAATTGCGGCGTGAAATTACGAGTGTTTTAGTGACTAACCTTTTCTTACGGACGTCGTATTTTCTCCTCGCCCGACAAATAACTGTCTCCTTGATGTCCCCTTATTATTGCTATTATCATTATTATGATCATTGTTTCGAGGCAACTCGAGACTGCAGCAGTGTCCGTTTACACGATGCACTCGGCTGATCCGGATTCTCATTGGCTAATTCCAGGCTTCGACTTTGAATCCAGGACCGAATTGAATTGCATGCTAGTCATGGAGCTGATGTAAAAAACGATGTAAAAATGCAAGAAATGTTTTCATACATAATGCATGTGTATCATCTGCGCAAAGTTGGGCGAGCATTTAGGACCTTTTTACGATGTTCCTGGAGGTGTGTCGAATGCAAAGTGATACATTTTCCCCATTTTTATTACAAATTACCACATTCACAATGTCGTTGAACTAATCTACTCCACAGTCAGTGGCGCCACCTGATGGTGAATATTGAACATATTACATGTTCTCAGTGGATCATTTGCTTTTCTGGACATTTTAGGTCCTTCCTTAGAGCGTCAAAGTTGCAATTAAATATACTGGGTAATTCTGAGCAATGTGGATACTCTTGGGTTTAAATGGTCAGTGGTAACATTAGTTGAGAGGGGCTTCAAAGTGTACCACAAACGACCTACTGCATGAGGCCATTATTGAAATTGCCCTTGAAATTGTTCATGGAAGATACTAAATGGTGCAACGTGGTGCTTCGTGGTGCATCGTGGTGCAACAAGTGGCGATTTGCCGCAGAGCTTTCCACAATGGCAGGTTTATATCAGTGATTCGTAATTTAGAATGTGGTTACATTAAGCTAGATAATCTCCCCTTCTATGAGATTACGGATGGCTTTAGGGAAAATTTTAACTCCTATCTGTCTTAATCGCATTTCGTGCGGGTTATCTCTGCTTCGGTACCTTCTCTCAATTATGAAACTGTAGACTTAATCTTCACTTAATTTTCGCGGAAAATGCTCGCCTTAATTATTTTAATTATGCAATCAATGGACGAGGCTGCTTTCATTAAATTTAACCCGCTCCCAGCGTCACATCCTCATGCCCCATTTAATTCTTGACGAAGGTTTTAATTGTTCCAGCTGTAGCCAGGGGGCGCTCATGGCCCCTGGAATCCAACTCTTTAAATCGTTTTAATGACATTAATTTAATTTCATCTTTCCTTCTGTTTCGCGATGTGTTCCGAGCTGGTCTTTAAAGAGAACCAGTCGGTAGGAGAAGCCCACTTTCTAGTTGCGTATATTGTGTCAGGGTAGCAGCAGGGCATATCCCGAAGTACAGCTTCAATTTCCATCCAAATGATGCTAACCGCTCAAGCTGCTTTTAAAATTAATTCTTTTGTTATCCTTTTTCTTATCCTCCGGACAGAAATCATTGTTAACATTTCGCATAAACATTCCTAAACTCGTATGTTTGTCTGTAAGCCACAACGTCTGTTTAAATTTGAAAAAACTGCTCCACATTGCTCTCTGAGCAGTTTTTCTCTCTTCTCTCTTGATACTCTCTCTGGAGATTTCGCTTTCTAGATTGCCAAATTCAGGTATTTGTGCAGATTGTGTCTCTGGATTTTTCGTTTTTTTTTCTTTAGCACCCTTTGCTTTTTTTCTCATTAATGTGGCATTCTTGGCGCAGTTAGCAACTTGCCTATGGCGAATTGAACGGGTTTGGTCCTGGGAACGATAATTATTCAACCCCGACTGGAGCCCGGATGCAGAAATGTGGCGCCGTTTAACACGCCGGAAATGACTGTTTATGAGCGGCCCCTAGGGTGTTGTATCTTTTCCTAAACCTGGCTTCATGCCTTGCTTGGCTGTTAGGCACGGTTGCACCATCCTCATTTTAATCGCTGTTCCATACAAATATCCATAGAGCATCCCCTGCTAGGGGGCGCCACTGAAAAAGAGGCAAGGCTGGTCCAAAATAAGAGCGAACTAACGGACAGCCAATCAGAGAAATTCGGCTTATAAACTAGTTTGTCCAGGCTTTTCAGTACCTGTAGTAGTTACAATTCAAGTTGGCAATGGGGACAGCCAATCGGATAGATTCGACTTATTGACTAGTAATTCCTGGCCTTGCAGTTGGTGATAAGTAACATATCTGTCATACTTGCCCGAGTGGAACTCAGTTCCTGGAAATTTGAACACCTCAGACGATACTTTGGAATTAATCCTTTTAGATGTGCTTGAAAAGCAGTCATGATGTGGACATACTGCAATGAAGGGCACTTTACTGAGGTTACGTTACCATCAATAATGTTTTGCAACTATATGTCAATTTACTGAAATGCATGCTAGGTGTATTTGCTCGTCTACGGGGACAATTTTGATCACAACCTCTGAAATAGCGGTAAAGATTGAAAATGGTGAAAAAAGAATTGTCGACTTCCGGTTCGAGATAAACATGCTTTCTTAATTGAAAATCTGTGACGATCGGCAACGTGTCTGCAGTCTGGAAATTAGCATTTTTGCGTGCGGAAAATCAAGATTTCTGTGTGTCGATCCAGCATAGATTAATTAAATTACGAAGGACTGCTACATCTGCATAATTTCTCCCTTTTTTTCTATCTGGATGTAATGCGCTGATGCTAAATTGCATCTGGTTTCAACGTAATGGGACGTTGAATTATGTCATCCCACACAGCCCCACAATTTTCAACCTAGGCATTTTTGACCCCTCCTAATTGATGACGAAAAACCGACAAATGTGCAATTGAACAAACTTTTGATCAAAGTGCGGGCAAAATTAATGAATTTTAGTCACATTTGAAAAAATAAATAATTTCTGATCTAAAACGTGATGACAAATGATGGCATTTGCCCGAACTTTGTTTTTCAAAAAGTTTACTGGACACCATTTAGAAATTTCCTGTAAGATTACAACGAAAAGTGGTGGAATTTAGCACACAGCCCACTAAGCATTTTTGAAGAGTAAAATTACAAGCATAGATTTAATGGATTTTAAGTGAAGTAGTATTACTGTCCCTTATAACTCCTTTTCCATTTGCGCTTTTGATGACTTTACTTTGGAAATAATTAAGATTTAAGACTGTGTGGGCCATATTCGAGTAATCCAGCATTTTGTCTACGGCCTGGCACAACTTAATTATTAATAAGTAAGCTTGGGGCCTACGTGACTTCCGGTTACTTTGCGAGCGCTGGAATATCGCATTATTATTATTAGTATATCCGTTTTTTCCGGTGTTGCTTTACCTGGTGTATCCTAGTTTTTTTCTTCCGTTGTTGTTGCCACGTCATGAGCGTTTTCTTTTGGCAATTATTCGATTGCAGCGTGACCCGATAGGCCTCCGTATAAACGTTATCGTTAATGGTAGCATCTTTTGTGCTGGTATAAAAGATACGGATGCAATGAAACGGACCGGGCTCGCAATCGACCTTTTTTACTTTCTGAACCATTAAATGCCAATCTCTATATTACATCCAGGCGAAGTTGGTGGCGTCCCTGGTTCACGCTGCAATTTTCGTTTTGCACGCGCTTCAATCGATTGCTACTCGAGCGGAAAATCATGGCAACATGGCGCTTATTAAACACGTTTTTGATGAGCTGTGCACTATGTTGCCTTAAGCTACGTGCGATTCAATTTAGCAGCGATGACCTTTCCACCCTGATGCTAGTTCAGCATGGCGAATCAATCGCTGGATTAAATGCTAACCAGGGAAAATGTTCCAAGATCCTCAAATTATATACTAGTAGCAACACCAACAAAATAATGCATATTGCCGAGTATGCAATATTGGCATTATTTCCTACATACCATGTCTATTATCCCCTAATGCATCCCATAAATTAAGTCTTCTTGTCCAGCTCTACGTGAGCGGTCGCTATAGACAGGTTTCACTGTACACTGCCCGGGGGCTGTAAAACTGCAATTGTTGTGCACAACTGGCATTGTCAATACATAACATGAGTTGTTATTGGATAACAGCAGCGTGTCGAGCAATTCAATGTGAATTTGAAGTGAATGAGCTCGTTATTTACATTTGAGGCAGTTTGCGGTCTTTGCCCAACATGCCCATTTCCTGAAGGCGATTTCCGAATTAACAACAGCGAACTTTGTTTAAACAAATGCACGCAAATCCCGCAAGATTTGTTTTCGACAACTGAAGTGCAATAACAATCGAAGGAAACTACGGTCAATCGTTAATTCCTTCCGTGTTTATTTACTTCACAAAGTAAGCAGGATACCTTTTGAATGTTGCCCTATGGAGCTGTTGGGAAATAGTTCTTTTGTGAGTGTTGACTTTAGGAATGAATACATTTGGGAATTCCAGTATACAGGGTGCTGAGACTCTGTATATATTGTTCTGCATGATAAGGAACACAGCAACAAACGTTTACCTCACGATGTTTATGATGTAATTTAGCTGCAACAGTGTTGTTCTTGTTACGTGTCATTCTGATCTATTTCACCTACTTGTGTTTGTTATGTTTGATGCAATTTTCTCGCAAAACGATCGGTGTAGTCTAGGCACAGCAGGTCCACCCCGGGCTAACTAAGCCACAGTGTACGAGACAACCCAATAGTGGTGCTCTGATAATCCCACACACAATGGTGCCTCATTCTGTGGAAACCACATTTGTATGTGAACAGCCAATGGAACATCGACCGGGAGTTATGGCAACGTTTCCTCATCTTGAATTAAACCAGCCTGCGGCCATGTGAACAAATGAATGTTACCCCAACAACATTCGGTCCCCTGGTGCCTAAGAGTGAAGTTAGCTCGCATGCATTCATGGACAATGCACATCAGTCGCGGTGTTCCCTATTATAAGTAACAATTTTGTACAGCATGTCAGCAGCCTGTACGGCCACGGTCAACAATTTGGGGAACGTTGCATGGACACACGGAACTGCAACTGCCTAAACACATTTTTTTTAAACGTTGTGCCAGTTTTGGTGACGTCAGAAGACCCACCCCTAAGCACCAAACAAAAAGGCGCAACAGTTGCCTCAAGTGTTGGACATTAAGGCCCATTGAAAGTGATTAATCGCAATTGAATTTTGATAATTTTGGACAGATATGATAGTTTCAAATGAAACTAAATGTTTTAAGTCAAAGTTGATATTGATAGTAAGTTCCTGCGCTGTATAAAATGAAAAGACATTTCGTTTTTAGAAGTTTTCCAGATGTTCGTTATTTTTGCCAACGACAGTAAATCTCTTAGATTCCCATTCAGATGGCAGGTGCTGCCATCTATCGCCCATAAAGCAAAATAAAGAGGTGAAACATAGAATTATCGTTTTTATTAATATCATATACATTTCCATACGTTTTCAACAGCGCATGCCAAAAAACGCGAGTCCCTTTACAAAAAAATTATTTGAATATGTTGATCAGGAAAGGAAAAATTGTTTCTGGAAATTTTATGCAGGGTGTCGCCAAAGTCACAACACAGTTTCAATGGGCCTTAAACCATATTCTTTCTACCGACAATCCTGAGCAATCAAAGGGGGAAGAGCTAGAAGTGGGACATCATATTTACGCAGAAACGCCGCAACTTCGTGGCTGCAGGGTCAAAGTTCGCCAATATGATCCTCGGGTATTGCATTTGCCATTGCAACAAACTGGGATTATTGTTTTCCACGTGGCCAGACAGGTGTCGCCTCTGTTGCATCGGACATTTGTCATCGGTTCATTTTCGGCGCTCAATGCACTTCGTACGCCACTGTCAGCCCAAAATAATGATTCGCGAAAAATCAATGGGAAAAAATGGGGCGTTTAGGTTTTTTCCCCTTTTTTTCTCCCCGTGCCGTTGTAAAGGGAATGTCGCTCGTTGTAAAACGCTGCTCTAAGGGGCGACGCTTATTGCAGCCACAAAGCGCCCCAGTATAGCAACATCCTTACTTGTGTACGGTTGTCAATAATCGACAATACGCATGAACGAGCGAAAAAAAAGATGTGGGGGGAAAGGGGGGGCGCGCCAAGGGGTCGAGCGATCATTAAGGCAGTGATTTATAGCGAGAAAAATGCCGATATTTCAAAAAAGTGATGCAATAAATAGCTTTATTCGTCGGAGTTCATTTAATGGCAGCGCAATTGGTAGTGATTGCAAATCAAGGATCCAGCCAGTAAAAATGACGTCAACTTACCATTGTACCCTCGGGATGAGTTAATCTGCTCCTGGAATTTCCCAAAAATTCATCCGGCAGGCAACCACTGCCCACTTTCTCAGTGTCTGTGGCGGAGCAGGGCGTATTCTGTAGTATAGTCAAAGTGATGATTCGGCTTTGTTTCACTCCACCCCATCTCCCTCTTATCCCAAATTCACCCTTAGCTGCAAAAGCAACGAATTCACCAATTTCATCAATTATTCATATGTGCACTCATTGCTAAACATGATCACGTGTTTCAAATTAATTTTTTTTTCTTTTCTTTGCAGGTAAGATGTTTCGTCTTTTATTTCGTTTCACGAGTTGCTACCCGAACATGTGAGTAGGTTTCTTGTTTAGTCTGCCAGGAATATGTGGTGTTCTTTTTGAACTGAGAACTTTTTGAAGGGGTGGTGGTCAAAAGGTAGTTCATGATAGTTGAAGGTAGTTTTAAAAGACGGTCAAAAGGTAGTTTATGCACAATCCCCTAGAACTACATGTACGTACATGTAAATAGTTGGTCCTAAATTGTTGGTCCTAATGCCTTCAGTAAAAGAAGTCATGCAGTTTCCCCGCAGGAACCGGAAATCGTCTCATGTCGCATGTTTTCGATCACGAGTCCTTCGGGCGACCTCTGTACGAATTGCAATTTATTTGTCGAATGCAAACATTTTCGCAAAAAATTGCGTGCCCGATGCTGCATTTAACTTGTATGTGAGACCTGAAGAGTGAAGGCTGTCTTCCAACAGCGCCCCTTGGATGGGGTCGATAGAATTCGGAATGATAAATACTGCAATACTACATCTGCAATATGGGAAATTTAAAAAGAAATAATTAGCCTGTTTCAAAAATGTACAAAATTCTTTTAAAACATCTGCTGTTTTCCCAGCGTTATTATGGAAGGGATGGTTCATGAACGGAAATTACGTGCCTGCTTCCCCTCTGATGGCTAATTATTTTCATGTTTAATTATTAACTCTAATTAAGCATGATGCAACAGAACTATCATCGACATTTCTTCCCGTAGGCTTATTGATTTTCGAAACGCTTTAACTTAGTTGATTTTTATAAAATTTATTGTTATGGATCACAACTAGGAAAATCTGAACGTCTTGTATATTATTACTTCTTGAATACTTCTTGGATCATAAAATCCGAACAATGAAAAGGATTATTTTTTCAACAGAACGTTTTGTTTATTAGAAATATCAAGTAAATCTGTAGTTTAATTTTGTTAAACTTAATGTTGTTAAATTTGTAAACATTGTAACATAATGTAAGCTTCAGACGAACATCTCGTCTTTTACATCATCAAAAGATAAGATTCCAATCTTGACGAATTGCATAAATCAGGGTATAGACATTTAAAATTTTGTGGGTGGGGCACATTAAACTGCCCCCAGAGTCAGTCAGTTTCGACCAATGATCATCGTTGTTCTTGAAAGTGCATTCATCGTGATTTGCCCCTGGGACGAAGACCATCAATATTTGATTTCAAATGCAAATATTCAATCGGAGATCATAAAATGTAAATATTGTTCTAATAGTCTCATAGTGGAATCCGAAACCTGATGGTCCTTACTCTTTTTTTTCATTTTGTTATTCCAATGACAATAACAATGGCGAGGTTACTCTGTTGTGTCAATACTGGTACTGCTATTTTTTAAACTCACTCTGGAGTCGTCATATACTGTCGAATAAACAAAAGACAATGGAATCCGTCTCCTTGAAACGACTGTTGTCATTTCTGGCTGATGCACCATTTAAACTGTGGGAAAATATTGACATTGCGAATTTGCATTGTTTTCTGTCGTTTACTTAACTTCGCCAGGGAGCAACTGAAACTTTCATTAAGATAAGATTTTCGAAATTAAAATGTTTCTGCTTCAACAGATAACGTATACAGGGCGAGTCAAAAGGATGACGTTATGTTCTCTGCTAGGTACAAAGTCTCTATACCAGTCTTACCGTGGAAGGTAAATGTTTGGTGGATATTGATTAGTCTCGAGTGAGAGATGAGGTTATTTTGGTTTGTCAGGATAGCCACTGGCCTAAATGGAACCAACGCAAAATTCGACCGCAGCGCCGCAACCGGATTTCACTCTAAAAATCGACAAAGTGAAATTATCTCAATGAATAAGTAAGGAGCGAATTGCTAAGTTTCTCTTTTCGAATTTCGGTTGCCCGGGTGACTGGGGGATCCATAATTCAAATTAAAGCGCTTAGGTGTACTTAGAGTGACAGTTAATGTAATCAGGTTTTTTAGGCTGTTCTCAGCGATGCAGCGATTGATGGGATTAGAAACGCGAGAGACATGTAAGCCAGAAATAATAAGGACGACGACTTCCTTTATCGATGCTCTCTGAAATCTACATCGAGGGCAAAACCCTCTTTAAGTGGTCCAGGATCTTGCTGGATCACAGTAGGAAGAAAATCGGGAGTCTTTAGCAGAATCAAGATTTGGCCGAGTTGGACAGTCTGGTACCGCTGCGAATCTTCCTACACATTTTGTTCATTTCATTTAACTTTAATTTTCCTTACTTCTCGGTAAATCTACCCCCTCACCACATGTCATCTCAAATGCTGACTGTGGGTGTTTCAAATTGAATCGAATTCAATTGATATACATTTAAATGACTTTGAAGCCTTGCAGCTAAGTAAAGTACCTAGTAAAGTTTGAGCAATTCCTGGTTCAGGCCTCTAGAAAATTTTAAGGAAGCGGAGCACACATCTCTGCACACCGTATAGTATATTATTATTATAATTATTATTTGTTTATTAGCACTCACTAAGAGCAAAGGTACAGTAAATGTACAAACAGTTCATAGAAGCAAAAATGTAGTAAGACGTACAAAACATATGGTTATGCGAAAGCAATGCCTGAATATGATGGCATTTCGCATTTGTAAAGGGTATATGTATACAATGATGAAAATACACATACATACCGGTATGTTAGCTATGGACCAAGCAGTTACAACTTTGAATTATAGCAAATTTATTCTCTTTACGAAAAAAATTATGGTTCATGAAATGAAATGTGTGGCTATTGACGGTGTATGGCAAGTGAGCGTCGATATGAAAGATGCTTTGACAACTATGTTTTTCGACTTGTGTTATTAAAACGAAATGCATTATCATGACGTTTGGGCAGTTGACTTGCTTGCTTGAACTTCAGTACCATATTGGCATGCTTTTTCATCTAAGGAATACCTCTAGCTTCGCTTCATAGGGTGTGAATTTTGAAAACAGTATATTCATTCGTTAAAACAGGATTAGAGTACCTTCAAAAGGGCTTGCCAGTGAGTAGTAAAAAACTACGCGAATTGTAAGTTTACACAAATCGAGTCTTTTTATCGATCGGGATGAGTCAAGGTCTTGATGGCGATTTTGAACGGGATGGTACAATGGGCCCAATCCCGAGTGAAAGAGCGCCGTAAGATCCGACGCACGTCTTACATTAACACGTACGTGGTGCTGCCACATACGATGAAAGGCAAACAATAATTTGATTTTATCCGGCATTTGCACGCACGAGCGTCAGTTTTTTTTCATTTTTTATTTTGGCAAATTTCGAGCCTCTAATTTGGGAGTGGGGATTTGGAGATTTTTGTTGCCTTCCTTAATGGAGGCTCCTTGGTTTTATGACGCGCGTTTTTAATACGCACACATTTGGCACTAGATGTCGTTAGCCGAGCCAGCACATCCTCTGGAGACCATCCGTCCCAACTTTTCAGGGATTTTTTGGCGGTGGTTTGGTGACAGTTTCGTTAGAGGATCTATCATAAAACTGTATTACTTTCGTCGAAATCCGATGTCATTTAATAACAAAAAATGGCACTTCTACAAGTTTTTTTTTCTGACGCCACGGCTTATGGCGAAGGTTGACGCTTTATGAATTTTTCGCACGTATCATAAAAATCTGTCACCTTTTTAAATTACTCGACTGTCGCAATTATGATTGTCGCTCTGGGTATCCACGACGCTGTGATGGAAGACTTACGAGGATGATGGGCAAAGGGGGAAGGGAAATTCCCCTCATTCCCCCTGAAAAAGGTTTTCTGCTTGCCTACAGGGTAAGGCATGAGTTAGAAGTCGTTTGAATTGTGATCCTCAATTATGCCCCAGGGTCATACCTGCATTTTTATGATGACGTAAACGCGAATTTTTCCAGTTTTTAATTAACGTTTA
>JAQFYZ010001875.1:0-20193 GCA_034695085.1 Cylindroiulus punctatus
AAAGAAGGAAAAAGCCCAAAAAATGTTGCATGCAGGAATGGAAATGTTACATGAGGCCTGCAGTACTAGCTGCACAGCTATTGTAAAAGTAGAAGCTGCAAATGCCATCATTCAAAGCGCTAAGGCAGCAATAGAGCTTGCTGATGAAAACTTAAATCACTTATCCAAAACGTGTGTAAAAAGGGGGGGAAATTAATAAAATGAACATTTTTGCAGAAACAGTATATTTTGTGAAAATTTTGATGAACTAAGAATCAATTGCATAACATTTGCACGTGACAAAATATGACAAATGCGATATTTTCATGTGACAAATGTCCAATTCTCGGATGTGACAAAATGTGATATAGTCATCATTTGATCACTCCTATGCCCCGTCTCATAGACGATGATTCAATGTCCCAATCCATACATTGTCGAAAATTTCAAGGTGAAGGGGCCACCACAATTTATCTGTAAATGAACATAAATGTCATGCTGATTTGATGCGTCAATCTTCGTTTTAGTATCAATTGTCCTATCACAAATGATTAATTATTGTAAAATAAGCACCGTGACTCAGAAAAGTTATTTTTATATAAAATACTTTACTGCACAAATTTAACGAAAAATAAAAATGGATTAAATGGCGATTGTCCATCAGACGGATTCCAGGCATAAGGATGGATGGTTCATATTGAATAAAGGATAAAAATTACAGGTGGATTTTATTAGAATAGTGTAAGAAATTTATTAACTGTTCCTAATTTGATACTTCACACGTCACATCGGATCCAATGGCAGTTGTTTTTTGAAATCCACTTGCCATGAAGACAGCGAATCACGTTTTAATTTGGTATCATCCCGGTGTGGACGCAGCCATCAGTTTTCGTTATTAAATCTTCAGATGCCAGAAATGTACATTTCACGTTGGGTGGAGACTCTTCTCTTGCTTAATTAATTGGGTACAATCTGTGAAATTGAAGAGGGGAAAAACATACTCAAGGTTTAGACATTTCCCAACATGTTGCGCAAATCTGATTTCAACGAAACTTTAAGCAAATGATTTCAAATTAAAACTAATATGCGTTTGATTAGTGAATGGACTACCATGCGCACGAGCTATGGTAATTAAAGCGAGGATGTTCCACGTCAGTTGTGCTTTGCACAATTTAAAAAAAATTGAATTAATTTCAAATCTGAATTAAAAGTTCGTGTACATTCAGGAAGTTGATTTCATCGAGAAATTCGTCGCAGAAAAAGGGATATTTACATTATTTACAAAATGAGTCTGAAAATAGACACCAATATGCTCAGCCATGTACCAAATTTGATCACCTGGAAAGCCACTTTTAGGCCACGTTTGATACATGTATGCGTGTAGCACAACACAGCAACACCCATTGAAATTGAAATCATATATAAATAGTTTGCAATGGAGTGGGTTCTATCTGGGATTATTTTTGAATTTATACATTTCTTACTAGGACATGCAAAGGTAACAGACAATATTAGTCTCAATCAAGTTCGTCATCAAGAGATAAATTCCTTCAATCATAACGGTGGCAGAGAAGATAATTTCCAGATTATAGCAAGTGATCAAATATACATAAGGTAGAGCATATTGCATTCAACAACCATGAAGCAATTTTATTTATTAGAAAATTGTAAGAAAATAAAGTAATTAATGGAAAGCTGGTCTTCATTGCATCAAATGCATCAACATTGGTGAAGATCTCAACGTACGAAAATTTAAAATTTTAAAGATAATGAGTGTATGCATGCCTCATATCTTTTGAATGTTTTGGATATGATCCCCATTACACGTTAATTCAATGTAAATGAAATGTGCAATGTCTTTTCAGAAGAAAAAATCATATTACATGCTTGGCTCATCATAAATAACATGGCATTTACATCTTCTCAAAAAAGCCTAACAATTAACAACAGCAGCCTGACTCCAAACAACAACAATAATAATTATAAAGGGACAGATGAAAGAAAACTAAGAAAACAAGAAAGATGTGAAATAAAACTGACCATCGAGCAAAAGTAAACTAAAAATGGATGTAAAAGGTGAAAAATGTACATTTTTCCCAGAGCTATCAGCCTCCTAAACATACACGCACAAAATTAAACGAAATCTTGTGGATTTATGAGGTCATATGTCGTCAAAAATAACGTCCTTGGTACATGCATGCAGCCAATCTGCACTGTTTCCACAATACAACTTCTGATTAAGTTTAGGCATTGAATATTCATATATTAACTTAAGATACTAAGGATGTGATCAGTAGAAAACTGCTGCATGCTTACATAGCGCTGACACACCATATGACAACTCAAATTGTCATTGTCATAGAATGTATCAACAATTAATGAATGTAAATTACAGATTATTAATCAAGCAACGACATGCAAATGCAAAAAGCCCAAATGATACACCCGATTTGACAAATTATGTTTGCATAAATTAATTTCTCATCAGAAGAAAATTGAATCTGCAGTGATTTGCTGTTCAGAAATTTATATATTTTGCATTTTAATTACAAGATAGTTAACTATGAGAACAAAAAAATATAAACAGACCAAGTAATGAAACTTAAGTTTTGAATTATTCCCATATTTACAATATTTAAAAATTAAAAAGATAAACAAAATTAAATCTTACTTTGTTTTTCTTAAACAAATAATTAAAAATTATATCATGAAATGAAACAAAGAAAATTTGAATCATTAACATTTTTAAAAATAAACTGGGAAAAGGTTCTTTCAAAGCAACAGCAATAAGCAGAACCCAATATTATGCAAACAGTTATTTGTTATAACGGGAGAACTTTAAAAAAATTTAGTTGCAATTACTCGTTGTATACCCCAATTGTTATTTATGAAATTAATGCTCACAGACGCTATATGATATATGACCTCTTATGTCGGTTTAGGGACACGTGATTCAATATTAATACCAAAGTGAGTTATTTAACGATGACGGGGAATGATACCACAATACAGTGCAAAAATCGGTTAAAAATAATGAAATGTTAAGATAGTGGCACAGAGGATTGATCAGATCAGGTACACAATGACGAAGCAGGGCAGAAAATGGTGAAATTAGTGGTCAAAATTTAGTCATACACAGGCAACCAGTCACACTCATTCAAAATGAAAAAAGAAAAAAAATGTCCTAATATGAATGGCCATTTGGCTACGCTATGAAATGTTGCAGTTGTAACATGCACACACATGAAACGAGCAGAAAAGTCATCTCATAAGTAGGTAGTCTCCCCTGAAATGTAAAATAAACACACATTAGGACCCCTCGAAGTGTGCTGTGTACGCCTACATTATCCGAAATTAAAAATTTTGTTAAACGAATTCACATATAAGCAGATACCCAGTGCAAAAGAAATAGCTCTTAAAAGTGTGACTGGAAATCTCATAAATTTTCAAATTTTCAATTCAGGATTCTGCTACTTCAAATCTGTCTTATTAATAATGGAACGTTTGAGATTGTAATTGTACTAAAATTAGTTTGTAAAAACAATTAATAGCTGGGATTACTAATTGAGATTGATCAACCAATTCAGGATTCTGTCATGGTCGTCAGTATTCACCCCCAGGGCAGTAACAAAATCACACTGCAAGGCTGAATTTTATGATGCCAAAAGAAACTAACCAAAGATCTGCCCATCATTTTTAATTTTGAAAATCATCTTGCCAATTTCTACTGGATATAACGTGGGAAGGTTTAGCTAAACTTGGTGCTTTTTCGGATTTAAGAAACAGCCTGGATAAGTCAACACCATTTAATATTGATAAATATAATTTATTGACAAATTTGGTTTGTACATAAAACTGCTCTAATTTTCAAATTTGAGTTGTTACTTAAAAATTATGGCTATTATTTACAACCTAAACTTTTCTGCACAAACAATGGGAAAGCTAATTCAATATGTGAGAAATGATATTTTTTAGTTATGTTGAAAATGTTCAGCGTTTTAGAGTTTAAAATCAGATGATGATTTCATAAATTCATCAAAACTAATTTAGACAATGGTGCAACATATGGCCCAATTTTAAAACTGGCTATGATGAGTAACAAGCATTATGATAGGGTCGTGTGTAAACCAAGTTTAGATTTTATGGCATTTTAAATGAACATCCATATTCGTCAGATGGCAAACTAAACGAATCTCATAACGGAAGTGTGGCATGTCGCACGTGTAAGTGTGCAAATTTAACGAGGATGATAAGAGAAAACTATACATGACGAGAAACCAGATTACTTTATCAGTAGAAAAAGAAGAAAAAAATGAAAATGGGTCTATATAAACTGAATAAAAATAGATCTATGTCTGCTATTAAGGTGAGAATTATATCAACAGTCATGCGATGCTAGAAATTTTAGAGGCTTTCGTTGCTTACCTAGTGATTATTTATAACTTCCAAATTTATTTTAGGCCACCCTGAGCAGGAAATCTACCTTTTCATAAAAACTGCGTTCGATTTTGAATTCATGTCTTCATGAAATATAGTAAAAACCATGTAGTAATAGGGTTAAAAACCTTTTTTTGGTGCCAAGCATCGCGAGAATTGACTTTAGAACGCCTTAAAGCAAGTGAGGTGTGGGCAAGTATGAAATTAAGTGTCTGTGTTGATTTTACAGTAATGGAAGTGATGAGGATGATTATACAAATATCGTGGAAGATGTTATGAAGAATGAGTTATGGGAGCATGAAAATGAGAAAACGGGATTCTTAAAAATAACGAAAATTGCAAATAAAAAAATGAAACAAATTAAAAGATCAAACTTTAAGAAAAATATATTGAGTAACAAGTGCATTGCAAAAACGGGAGATGGACTATGGAGTGACATTAAAAAATCAGAGTTTGGAGAAGTGAGAATGCAAAACTACAAAAAAGATTAAACATGGGTAGCTTCATAACCTTCCCAGTCCTCGTCGTCTTCGGCCTCCGTGTCGGTCTCCAAAACTTCGTTGTCACTACCGGTCTCATGACTGCTGATATCGTTATTGGACAACCTCGTCTCACCGGCGATTGGGTGACACACGTCGAGATCACTGCTGGCTGGTGTGAAGAATAACCGCACCTGTGTGAAGTGGGAGAGAAACCAAGCTTTAAACTTTGCATATCTCATTTGAGACACTGCTTGCACTGGTGACGGTGAGGTGATGGTAACTAGTCAATGACGTTAATATTATAATTGATCAATTTTCCATGCAGACTACATATCTGTGAAAAGAAAATTTCCTTTGTTTTACAGGTTTGTAGTAACCATGTATTTGGCGTGAAATGATAAAACGTCGTTTGTCACGTTTATTTACATGGCATAGAAAAGCATTACCAGTAAATATTATTTACACCAAGACACACTACTTTAAAGCCCATCACCTTGAATTCTGCACTGAAAGATTTATGTTGGCGATCCTTATGAGCAGTATCCAAGTCTTCCTTTTTTAAAGTCAGTACTAGTGTCCTGCCATCGCTGTCAGAACTCGCCAAGGACAGCGCACTGAAAAAACAACAAGACTCTTGAACATTACGCTAGCACGAGTATGCAAATTATGTTGAAACTTAACACAATAATAAAGGTGTAAACGAACAGGTCCTACCTGCCATATCTTTCCTTCACACATGTTGTATGCATCGGTCGTAGCGTTTCTGGATTGGACAACGACCGATCGTAAGGGTGGCCTTGCGAGAGCGTGTTGGGAGCACCTCCGTCGGAGTATCCATTGGTTCGCTCCTTTATGTCTTTGTCAACGCATTGCACCTCGTCTTTTACAAAAAACGTATTAAACCAGAACTGAAACATCTTGTCCTACACAAGTTGGTGAAAGAAAAAAACAGCACACCTTGATCAAAACAAAGCAAAGACGAAATGGCAATTTATTTAACTTTCTGTTTCAATCTGTAGTCTACACTATACAGCTTTGAGAAAACGAAACTGAACCTATGCCAACACAAGAGCTAGTGATAAATACCAAAAAGATTTATAGAATGAACAAAAATATGTGGCAGTTATCCAGAGTAAGTCATGCAGTGCCATGAAGAGCTTCTGGTAAGAGTCTGCATGCAATATGTGCCTTTTTCAGGCAACTCGTCCATCAGCTTACCTTTTTCATCATTTTAGGCTTATTAAAAAACTCGACTTTGATGTCACCGCACAGAGGCACTGGCTGTGAAATGTCCATTTGTAAAACTGGTTTGGCACCTTTCTTAATTTCGTAAATCTGAGACGTGAAGACTTTCACTGACAATTGGCTGAGCACAAAACAAGGAGCTGCATAAAAGAAGGATGAAAGCGATTACAGCCACCTCTTCTGCACTGTTGCTAAAACATGGACAAGCATGCATAGAAGTCAATAAAACGAGATATTGCACTCTCAGCACAACTTACAACATGTTCCTCCATTACACGTGGGGATTGGCTCGATTTCGATCGACCTGAGAATTAGCGTCACAGGTTTGTACATAAAATTAATTCTGACTAGTTCGCCGTAATAATCGACATACCGCCTTTGGCTAGGAATCGTGACCCCCTATATTGGGTTAAAAATGCGAGGCAAAATTTGGTCAGTTGCAACACAGCTTTATGATCGGAAAATACAGACTGGCAATCAGTTTCAGGATGGTGACCAATAAGCAATCAATAAACCAAGCAATATCATAAACAAAAATTACTGTACATTTCAGCACTGATTATTCTTCCCAAATTAATTTCTCCTTTTCTGAAATTTTAATGCTCTCAATTATTTTTTAAATTAATATTTCAGGTATACAGAATTAAATCGAGAAATTGAAATGTGACATTTTTCATTTTCGGCCCTCAGTTTTGCATTCTTACAACTACTACAAGACTGAGCCATTCAATTTGCACAAATTGCATCATTTTCACATTCTGAATTACGAGCATGCAATTATTCACATTTTGCACAAGCCCTTGATCTGATCTAGTCCTTGATTACTTGATAATGCCAATAAGTTTCACTTCAGTTTTAGTCGCGCATTTTCACTTGGTTTCAATAATTCATAAATTCAAGGTCAGAAGATTATACCAAGAATTATCTCAGAAACTTGGGTGGTGTTAGTTTGAAATTAGCAACCCAGGGGTCCTTCCCAAGTATCATTCAAGATTGTTATCACAGAAGCAGATGAAATTGCACAGTCATAGGAGAGAACACGAAGAGCAATGCGTGTTATTATAGGTAACCTGCTGCATATCTAACAAGAAAATCTTAATCAGGCCAGCTTCGTACTTTCTAGGAGCTTGGCAACTATCAAATCTGAGGCTGCATTTCACTCGCCCATTACAATAATAAAATGTTTACCATAATTAGGTTAAGCACTTATCGGCCATTGACTGTGAGGTCAATGGGAGGGTTTGATGATTGATTATTGGACAATGCAAAGTTACTACAATGCTCATTAAACGATAAAAACCTTTGTGTCGTGGGTCCTCTGTTTTCCGTAGTAGTTTAACGCCTCCTTAGCATTTTGAAAAAGTTTTTTGTGCAACAGATATGCGCAAATCATCACACCTGTCCTGCCCTATACAAATAACAAAAAAATGAGTAAAAAACAACTGAATTGATTCAAAGCAAGGAAGAGAGCAGAATTTCTCATTTGAGAAAGAGGCAAAATTGTATAAAATCTAACACTGGGAAATCTGAGCTTACCTTTCCTGCTTTACAGTGCACGGCAGCAACATTTCTTGTGTCCTTCGACAACCACTCGTCGACGTCGTCGCAGAACGGCTGCAGAAGTTGCAGTTTGGGAGGATTGTGATCCTCAAATGGAAAATGTGCAACCCTATTGTGGAATTTAACAGCATCGTACGTTCGCTCAGAACATCTGAATTGCATAAAACGTTAATTAAGAACTCGAACTTTACAATTGGTGATAGTCGGGTCAGACACAGAAAGGAATTAACTCACAAATTATATATCTTATAATGATCCTTGTGCTTGGATTCCATAAATCTGAAAAGAGATCTCGCAAATTAGCGTTCGATCAATACAAGTAGTGAACTCTATAATCGATAATATGTTATCCGCAGTGTAACTATCGCTCTGTAGACTATAGTGAGAGTAATCTTGAGAAATTACAATTTCTTGGATTTTATCAGCTCAAGGGAATATCAGAACCACTCCAGTGACAGTATCATGGTTACAAACGCTGATAATTATAAATCATTCTCGATTTGTTTTTATGCAAAAAAAATGTATTGCAATTTCATTACTTTCAAACAGACTTAACATATGACAACACATAATAGCAGTGCCATCGTTGAAAACTTCCAAACAGCCTTTGCCTTGCACAGTAATGCTACCACTCTGCTTACCGGTAGACATCGTCGATGTGATTCCTGTAGACGCCTTCTAGCTTCTCAGCTGGAAATCCCATCGCAATGATATTTGGATAGATATCTGAATTCCATTAATCAAGGACTGAACATATCACAATAAACATCTCTTTAAAAAACTACTTTACAGACCGC
The DNA here is from genome assembly GCA_034695085.1 of Cylindroiulus punctatus. Lineage (NCBI taxonomy): Eukaryota > Metazoa > Arthropoda > Diplopoda > Julida > Julidae > Cylindroiulus > Cylindroiulus punctatus. The sequence goes on from JAQFYZ010001875.1 coordinate 8,501, forward strand.
AGCTGCTCATACACTTAGGCTGCTAGATAATAGAAGATGCACAAATCTGCATCACTAGTGGTTCTCAGACCTTCAGTCAGCAATCGTCCCCCTCCCACTCCCAACTGATTCTCATGGTGACCAAAAGTGGCTGAAAAAAAACCTAATCCCAAACCCGACTACACTTCCAGCAATCCAGCAAGTCCATAATTGCAGCTATAGCAGTACGACCAATAAGGCAACAAGGAAAGGAACTTTTCTGACGTTGCAGCCTGTTGCAGAAATCAGATACAGAGCGGATCAGGTCAGGATAAGGCTCCGGAAAAAACCGGCGTGTAGGGCAGTTTTTATCTAGGAAGTTTCAATCTGGAGTCTGGACACACGATAACTAATCATAGAGCTTGTAGTTGTGATAAGGCTGGACGATTCTGGTTTGGCTTGAATCGGCTGGCCTCGAGGTTGGGCGACACACCATGAAGGTGTAGGCTACCAAAAATTACTCACGGCCGACATACGCAGGATCGGATAATCACGGTCAATGCTGCTTGTCGATATTGCTTACAATGGGCGAGGTCACCAAGGGTGGATAAGGCACCTGTTAATTCATGGAAATGAGCAATTGGTGCAGTGGTCCTGGATCAACAAAAAAACTAATCCGAATTAGAATTATCGATTGGATCAAGGTCGATTCGCCGGCCCTGGTTTTTCACCAGGTGCTGTAGCATCAATGACTTTTCAAGGACTTATCAAAAAATGGGACGCCTTTCCGCCATATCGCAGTTTAACTGATCTACGGCATTTATAAATTTAAGAACACACTACGGTGTGTTTTTCAATTTATACAATGTTGGTCTGCTGGTTTTAAACAGTAGTTTGTGTTTGGATTTGGGGATGATTTTGTCGTGTATATAGGCACCAACCGTTAATTATTATAGCCAATCATACGGGTTGAAGAGGAGGAAGATGAATTTCAACATATACTCTGGCCAGTCAAACGCGATCCAAATTAGACCACCATCCCTTATGTAACTCACAGATGACCCTTTAGAAAAATTGTATAATATTCCATTGGGAGAACATTCAAGACTTGATATCTTCGTATTAATATTGTACATAACGTCAAGCATCACATCCGACGGTTAAAAGAGTGACAGTTAATCGAAGTTTCACTGTACGTGCATTTCTAATTTATTCTAATGGTAGAACTGCTGCTTTGCATCCGTATCAATTGGGGACACACAATCAATGGACAAGAGGTAAAAAAAGTCTGCAGCAGCCTTCACGGTAGCTAACGGAGGGCAAACGCACCCGCACCAACGCAGTCTAGAGGTCAAGTTTACAGGTGGCCTATTAATAGCAGTGCATGCACCATACTGAATTCTGATAATTCGTGATATATGTAAAAAATTCGACGTTAATCTAGAGTGCTCGCACGTAGGCCCCGAGTGCGATACATCAACGCCGACCGTGCAGACAAGTCTATGTTGATGATGAACAGGCGCCAAAGAGACTTTGACACCTCAACGTTTTAGGGAACTTACCCAGATCACGTCATAATCGAATTTTTTTGCATGCGTTTTCAACGGCCCCACAGGCCTTCCATCTGCGGACCTACTAGCCCACATTCGTACCCGTTCCCTCCCTTGTGACCACGAAAGCATGACCAACACAATGCTAGCAACCTACTCAAGGAGGGTGCACAATGGGGGCTGGTCATTAAAGCATAACTGCCGCAATTCCCACACTTTCCCCTTTTTTTACCCTAGTTTGGTTCACAGGTTGGAGAGTTAATTGCGTGTTATTTAACTGAGTCCAAATATCCAGAGGGCCTGAGGTGCAAGGGGCTACTGTGACCTGCCCAGAAGGGAGGGGTCGTGCACTTTGAACCTTCCCAGTTTTAAGCAAGTTTAGGGTAACCTCAAGGGTTTTCAAAGCAGAAGATGAATTTAATTGTCGTGTCTTTTGTCCTCTAATATCCTCTAATGGAATTGAATCATTTTTCATGTCCTAAGTTTCGATCCTTTTCTCCTTTTAGAGGAAGCCCTAAAACGTTATTCACATCCTGCAGAACCCCTAAACAATGGTCAGCAACTATGTCTAGGAATCATTGCCGAGTTGACAAAAGCCAATACCCATGCCATCTGCTTTTAGGATTCTCCAAGGGGATATCCAAGGATTCTGAAATGTTATCACTTTCTTTTGAATAGTGTCCAAACCTTCCTTACATGACATCTGGGGATCAGCAGACCAACCCCATTCCCCTTCAGTCACCCTTCAATTCACCCTTACCCCTTACAGTGCCTCTGAGGACCCCACCCCTCTCTTTTGGCGGACGTTCCAAGGGTGACGAGGTGCTTTATACCATGTCCATAATGCCAAAGCAATCGTAAGCGCTCCCTTAACGGAAAATATAAGGTTGAACTGTGTCGCTCTGAAAACGAAATTGGCCCTTTGAGGTATGAGGTGCTACACCAAGAAACGATGTGCAACGGGATCAGCCTTAATGCCTTATGTAATTCTTATAGGCCCATATATGTACTATTTATTTCACGTTTGCATATTTGGGACATCTGGTCCCACCTGGACACCAAGGACGAAACCTTGATAAAGTGCAAATACAAAAACTAAGTGAAATGATAAAAAATCGTTTGTTTATTTGAAGAAATTTAAGAATTACCGGTACTTATCAATAGACGCTATGGCATAGTCGTTAAATTTTCTCCCAGCACAATCTCAGCGGAGAAGGGAAGCAGGCATGTGTGGTTGCCTATAACAAAATGGCACCTGCAGATGCCAGTTTCCTGCCTTTCGGCAGTGGCAACAGCTCCCTAGACACCACATAAACAGTCCGACCCACTTTTAATTGGCTCGAAGCACATTCACTTATTGCGTAACAGGCCTGCATACCGAACTATGTTCAATAAGAATATAAGCTCCACACGTGGGAATATGTTTCCTGTACATGTAATGGTTTCATGGACAGTTCTATTAATATAGAGATCTCCCAACTGCACAGACCTGGCTGTTACTAGGGGTCTATAACAACGAGCACTTTTACCCATTTCCATCACCTGCAAGCATTCCAACAACACCATGGCGCCTGCAACTACCAGTTCCCAAGCTCTACGACGAGCTCAGAACCATGTGTGACTCATTTCGCTCACCTTGCTGAGTGCATACACGCGAATTTCCCATAACAAGATGGCGCCTGCAGAGCACAGCCCTTTGGCAATGGATGATGCTTGAGCGAACCCATTGCTATCTGAGCGATGCATCCTACAAGAAAATGGTGCGATACGTGATTACCTGTACAGGATGTCGTGTATGGCGTAATGACGGGCAACACTTCGAATTAGGCCTAAGGGTGCCGGCGACCTGGCACGGGCAAAAAGGATACACGTCAGATCCAAGTCGAATCCATCTTCTTGGTATCGCTTTTTATTTCTGCTGACCAAGTTCTTAAGTGCGGCAGCCATCACCAACCTACGCCTCGGTAAGTCAATTTTTGGAGCTGAAGAATTGTCAGTGGCAATGCGTGTTAGGGTGCAGTTAGGCCTATTTGCGGCGCTAGCGTTTTGGCTCAGTTTTTTCTTAATGATTTCCGCAGCAGTCCGCTTACGGTTGTTGGAGGAAAAGCATAGGCCCATTCAATAAAAAATCACGTCATCGAGCTTCGCTCCAGCGCCCATATATCACATAATCGAAGGGGTAGTCAGGCCGATTTTCACACTGGTAGAAATACGAAGATGCCATTATGGCGTCCCCACAGCTGTCCTCAGCGCCACTTCGAGAAGCACTAGCGAGGACATCGAACGATTCCGTCTTCTACAAACGCTCACTGCCAGACCACGTTTCCATTTCCAGCGAAGAAAAGCATTTGAAATGAGCGTGAACGAAAGCGAAAAGCCCGATTTCACTGCTAAAAAACGAGAGCGACAATGCTCGCCATGGTACCTTGATAAAAAGAACGACGAACTGTGCTGCCGCCTGTTGCTCACTTTCTAACGAATGCGCCTTGTTTAAAAATCCTTCGGTAGAAAGCGTATCCCAGAATACCGCTAGTGGCGCTGCCTCCCTGGGCGCGGGTGTTGCTAGGACAGCAACGGCAACGAGTGGATCAGGCTCGGGCTTCAGACCGAAAATAAAGAAACTGGACATGGTGCTAGCGGCGCCACGCGGGACGCGCAAGTACTAAAACCGGAAAAATTACGGAGCCTCGCATGGACTAACATGAAAAAAAAAGTTTGCGTCTTGTGCAATTTTTTTGAAACTGAATTAAAAATCATGCATTTTTTGACAAACAGCCAATGATGACTTATTTTTGCTAACATCCTCCTCATAGCATAATATTTCGAACTTCCCTTAAGTGTTGGAAATTAGGAATTAAAAGGACTGGCCTGCATGGGCTTTCCCTCATGGTTCGAAAGCTAACATTGATTGACTGGTGGTTATGAGGCAACTAAATGATAAAAATTACTTATTTTAGGTTGCAACTCCCCCCCTCCGAAAAAACACAAAAAACAAAATGCAAACAAACAACGGTTAAATTTTACAGCTAAAACAGGTGTCATTCATGTGTACTATAGACAAGTAGAGTTGAAATACAATTGTATAAAGAATTTGTGCAGAGTTCGAGCAAGGATCATTCTAGACTGTATCCTACTTCTGTAACTGTCCTGTGAAATAAATAACTGAATTTAATACGAGGCTTTGCCAGGATAAGTTCAAATATAATGCATGACGGCTTATATTTAAGTCGGGTTTAATTAGCAAAAATTCCACTGTACATTAACAATCTTCGTAATGAACGCTATATATAATACAAATGATCCACGCGAAGCAGATAAACTAGCGCGAATTTCAATTAAGGGCTACCATATTATATGGGTCGTAGAAATTCCGCCTCCGCACATTAACTCCATGTACACAGATTTCATGAACTGGAAAAATGAAAACCGAGTCGCTTTTTTGAGGAACAAATAATATGAACGAACAGCATTTCATAAATACCTAGAACGCACATTACAGAATGCCACGGACGCCATTGTTCTGTGTAGCTATTGCCATCGATGTAACAACAACTCTTTAGTGCTTACATACATATTAGCCCCAAATATTAAAACCAGACAATAACGCCACTTTTCGTCGCCCCGGGGCTCCTATACAGTACGTGCGCATTAAATATATTAACGACACGAGTTGACAATAATTCCAAGTATAGTGAAGCCTAACTAATTTAAATTTGAAGACCTGTAATTCATAACGATCTATCAAAGTGCCAAAAAATGCAAACAGTGATAATTCTTACAAGAGATATGGACAAAGCTGTACACTCTAAGTACCAGATATGCACATTTATATTTTTTTACTTTGTTCATAAATCATGTTACATGAGTTAATATGAATTTCGAGCCAAGTCTAAGTCGGGCCAAATCTAACTACTTTTTGCATTTTTGGGCATTTACATGTAGATAGTTTTGCATTTCGAGTCTTCGTTTAGTTAGTTTTTGAATTTTCTTAAAACAGAAACTGAGGCAGCGTTGTGGTTTGTCTCAGATGATGAATACAAATCCTAGGAATGAAACTGTTCCACAGGTGAACATGCATGGATGCTAAGAGAACGTCTTTATGGACACCCCAACCCTGATAAGAATGTCGCTGTGATGGGTGTCATAAAAGACGTGCCTTTAGCATTTTAGCATTCACAGTTATAGTGAAACTCCACTTAACGAGTGATCAAGTAATGAGGCATTTGACACACCTCGGATTGTCAATGCGCCATTTTTTTATCAAGAGACACGCGGAAACGTTACGGGGTGACAACATGTACATGTATATTGGGACATACATTGTAGGTTATTAAATTTTTACCACTTTAACACGAAAAACCTGTTAATTAGAGCGAGAGTCAGAAGATTTTTGAGAAATGAGATAATTATTAGCCACAGAAATCGGATATTCCCCATCCTTTTTGGGCGACTTGCATCAAAACCAAGATTAGCGTAATCAGCGATTAAACAGATTACACTAACTGGTGTTTGATGCAACCGACATTGACAATTGGCGGCATTTAGCGACTGAAATGGCTAGCAAATAAAACTAGTTAAAGGCCGGTTGCATCAAGCCGATTATATTCCGACCGATTATCGTCCGACCAATGACGTTTATTGTGGGACAGAATAATGCATAGTTTTAATTTGGGCAATATTATAGCCCGATTAAAAAAATATCGAGCAGCGGAGTAACACTAAAACGACAGATCTTAACACGCATAAAGCGAGTATGGCGACATGAATCGCAACATTCAAATTATTTAATTATTTAAACATCCAACTTGATCCTTAATTTACATTTGAAAAGCTATAATTTTCGAACTTCTTCAGGAAGTTCATTTACGAATTTAATTTACTATAAAATCAACACGTTACATATCAATAATTTTAACTCGCCATGCACGCAGCGCTACAATTTCGTCAAATTAACACCCAATCATATACAATGATATTTCCTCACCGAGCTGTGATTGGTGCGAATCTGTTACGTGTCATGTGGTGGGTTTTTCAATGACTTTTCAAATTTTCTGAATCAGGGATATCTAATAACTAGGAGTCAATGGTGACGGTAGACCTAGATGTCATCCATTATGATGGGTAATGGATTGCAAGAAAGTCCAAACATTAGAGTAACCAACGATTCAAGTCGGAGTTGATCCCAAATTACGCCAAAATGGATACCATCTAATTATGCAATAATAATAATGTCACATTATCAATTATCGCACGATTACTTGGCATTGATTTAGAACAGACTAATGTTTTGGTTTAGCTGATTTTTGTCATAGACTTTATAACGTGACACCAATCTCAATTCGGATGATACTCTAATTTAAATAACATTTCTCCCACAAAATTTAACATTAAATTATATTATTGCTCGGGAGGCAAAATCCAAACAACTTTTTGATAATTAATGTTATGTACACGATTTCTCTTCAATTTATCGCATTTGTTGACAAGATATAGATGTGAGACATATGTACATACAGGGACTTTGGGGGGTAAAATTGAACGATACGGGGCTAATTTGTACAAGGAATTAAATATTTTTCGGGGCATTCAGTCATAACGTCACATGAAGAGGAGACTCGTTATAAAAATGACAATGCGTTTATCATTTCTATATGCCTACTTCATTTACACGCGCACGCACACCTATTACAATTTCATCGAGCCTAATATTTTATCTGCTTTTCATGCGGGAGTCTGAAGAGCTCGATAAATTCAATAAATTAAATTTACAAAAACGAATTATTATTATTATTCTGAATTAGTCGTGAATTCGATGAAATATACATCGGAAACTCTGGCTATATAGGTAGTAATTGAGCAAAAATAGTTGAGACTAACGATCTGTTATTATAAAAACTATTTACCCGAGGGCGAAAAGTGCGAAGAAAATATTGAAAAATCGTAATAACTTACAAGGTGGCGTCAAATACCAAATGGATTAAAGGGATGAAAACGATCTTATCAAAATGAGGTATAGCTCTCGGGTAATTTAAAATTAAGGCTGTAAAACCCTTGTCTTTGGCTACAACTCACACGAATTGAGAAGAAATAATTGATCGTAAATAAATAAATTAAATAGGACCATTTTAAGAGACGTTTGAAAAATATAGGAATATATGTCGAGTTATGAACCAAGCATCTTAGTTATAATCAATATACATTAATAACAATCACCTCAATTGTGCACATAGGTGTTATATTCGTTACAATCGTATTTTTAGCTATTATTTTACTGATGTTTTAGTGTTTTAGTTACTTTGGATTAATTTCTTCATGTTGTAACAAAACTGTGTCAATCGAAATAAAACACTTGATAAACGAAAAACCAAAACATGCAATACCAAAGCAAGAATGGTTTCATTTGAATTAAACTGTTTGAATTGTGTAACGAAAAAGTAAAACACGAGGAAATTGTCGGAAGAAACGAAAAAGTTAACGAAAATGCAAAATAATGATGCAACCAACACAACAACGAACCTGCATTAAAATTAGGAACGTTGGCGTTATTGTTTAGTTTTACCCTAAAATGTATCGGAAATGAGGAAATGCCTTTATTTAGGAAATCCTCAGCATTTCCTGCTTTTGGACGCCAGGGGCCGGATATTCCAAGGCGCTGCGAGCACGCATCTTTGCGAACCAGCTTCCTATTAACGAATGTGTTACCAAAAATAAATCTTAATCAACTTCAGTTTTGGTAAATCATTTTCGGGCGTTCTGTATCGTAAAAATTTCTTAACCGTTAAACTTTTTGGTGTCTTCATTCAGTTCATTTAAGAGAAACTTTCGTTAGAAACTTGCAAAAACTCGAGCATTATCCTATTCACGAGCACTTCAACAACATGTTTATTTGATGCAACAGGCTCGTGAGTTCATACCTCTTAAAATGGCCCTTATACGATTCTGATAAGGTTAGCACAATTAGGATGTGCTTCTGGTACAAAGTGTTATTTCAGTGCGCAAAAACTAAATCGTGGGGTGACACTCATTGCGAGCTTTACGTAACTGCACACTCATGCCAATTAATACACAAATTAATTAACAACGGACAGACATGAATATAGTTTTACCTCTATATCAATTCAGTTATTTTTTATAGAAAAAAGGCACCAATATAGTGCAATTTTTTACACGTTGCCACTCGCAGTCTCGTCTATTTTTCGCCATTTTCTCCACTTATTTTATAACAGATATATAGATATAGTCCTTCGCTTATGTACACTCTGTGATTTTTTGTTTTGTATTTTTCTGGGAAAAATGTGGCAACGAATGAGTGGAAAAATCTCAATGAACAAGAGCGAGAAATTTTAGGCAAGCTCAGCTTTAACGAGGGAACAGATTAATTAATCTGGGACAAATAGTGAAATAAATCTCAGTAGCAACCTTGACTGTACCCTTGAGACACGTATATACTGTATATGGTACACTTAAGCAAAAAAAAGAGAAAAACGAACATACCATAATAAATAATGAGAAGCGACACCTGCTTGGTTTCATATTGTCTGCGAAAAAAAAATCAGTAGAAATTTAAGACTGCGCATGCATGCAAATTGAAGTAATTGTCAATGATTCAATTAAAGGTCTAAATCAAAAAGATTATTTCGCAAAAATAAATAGGCTGGGGGCGTCTTCAATAGGGGTGGCGTCATTTCTGACCACCAATAGGCAGGAAGGTCAAATCATAAGATAAACGTTAAACATCACTCAAAAATAATGCAAAATTAAGTAATGCCAATATATACATATACAGTGTATATATGGAAAGGGCAACCGGTAACAAATTCGCGAATATTCTCATCATCCAAATCAACCTTGTTGAGAGGGCCAGCCCCATTCTTTAGCGTTCCTCTCGGCATCCGTTTCAAATAATATTTCTACTTCCTTTTACTTGAAAAAATACTGAATAAATTGCGTCAGAGTGGGGCCTACGGCGACGAAAGCAGCGGTGGGCGAAATTTTAAGAGCGATATTTGAAAATGAGAGAAAAGCTTTAGGTAAGCGAATGAAATAGTACCGAAATTAGATTTCCGAAGGCATAGAAGATGCGAATATGAAAAATCAAAAAATTCCTTCTATTAGATTGTTGGAAACACGGCGTTGTATCGTTATAGTTGGTGCTGGAACTATTGTTTTAACACCAGATCAAATCCCCCAAATCTAACATAGATGGGGCAAACCAGAACCGGAAACACTTGCATTACTTTTTAGTAAAGAAGGCTAGATTTTTCTTAGTTTTTTATAAGACGCAAACTCGTGAAATGTGATGAATTTCTATTTTACGAAAATCCCGAATGTGGCCCAAATATTTTCACGATGGCCCACTACGGTATATTTTGTAGTTTGCCTGTAGTTGAAGAAATGTGTTTGGATTTTGTGAATGTAATTTAACTATCTTATGTTGACACACATGGCATAAATCACTGATGCTAACTCTGGGGTTGAGAATAGAATAAAATAGCAAGATTTGGGATGTCGTGTAGGCTAATAAGTTTTTGCTTCGAAAACGTTTTCATTTTTGCTGATAATATTAAGAAATTTAAAAACGAGACAATTCAGAGGAGTGTTTCTGAGAAAACGACTTCCCATAGCTTGTTTAGGTGAATATCTTGACGTTCCTTAACTTTACAAGAAAGGGATATAAGCTTCGACATTTTAAGGAATCAACAGTTTTGAGGAACAATAAAGCATTTTCAGTTAATTGATACTAGTTTAACAAATCCGCTTATATTATATTAACGTTTGACTGGGGTTACGTTTATTTCGGTTAGGTTTGTGGCAAAGCAAATATCCAGTCTAGATGGAAGAAATTTTGTTTGCTCAACTAATGTTAAAATATTTACGTAAATCTGTTTTACAATAGCAGATTCATGTTAAATTGCATAGGTTTGAGAAACAATTGCCTCAACCAACAACAGGAATATCATGGTGACCGCCGTGAAAATATTCAGGTCTAAAAAAGGGACATTTAATACAAAATCAATAAAATGTCGAATTTGGTGAATGTATCAAATTAAGGCCCCAGAATCCTGAGATTGTTAGGTTTCCTTATAAATGCGCACAAAAATAGGAAAATATTTGCGACTGATATGCACGCCGGGTTGTGACCGTGAAAAGGAACTTCGAAAACTCAGCGCTTCTTTATTTCACAGCTAAAAACTATTTTAAATGGAAAAAAATCTGTTGCTTCGATTAAAATTTGAATGCGGTTATACTAGCTTGGTTTCCTTTTCGCCTGCATCATCGATCTCAATTGGAGGAACTTAATTTCAGTGATTGCACCTCTATATCGAAACACCAACTTTTGATACAGACGCATCGAAGCACGGTCAAGCCTCGCATAAGCTAATGACCACCACATTTGACAAAGCTCAATTTTCTGCAGGGGCAAAAAACCCTGTAACACTAGCCTCCTAAGTGAAATTAGTGACGGGGAGAAATGCGGAAGAAAGCTAATCGAGGTAAATATTACTTAGTACGAAAGTTAATTGAAATTCGGGCGAGTGTCCCGTAACGCGACATCACCAGAGGTCAAATGTGGCGCTTCATCGGTTACCTAGAAGAGTGTACCCAACGGTTACCCACGCCATGTCCATCGGCTCGCTGCTCCAATCCACACCGCCTTTCGACGAAAAACGCTGCCAGCCGATCTGAGAAAGATCTTCCCTACTCCAAGGGCATCTTAGATGAAAGAATAAGGTCCATCAGTCAAAGCGCTACAGAGCAGAAGTCAAGAATTGCCGTCCTTGACCGGGCCTCGGGTTGGTTTGTATTCCAGTCCTGGATCAAACTGCATCAGCACAAACACCTGGAAAAAGAAGAATTTCAGTCTCCGAACCGGAAATCCTAAGACAGACCCTGCATTATGCCATCCTCCCGGGGGGAATTGGGATAGCCAACTTAATGGGGTTCATGGTCAAATGCAGTCATCATTTTAATATATTCAAAATCCATAAGTGCTCATTGTAAGCAGTCTACGCACAGCAACATAATTGCAACACAGCATTGCAAATTGTAAAATGTATTGCAAATGTATTTTTCAGAAAAAGCTCCACGATAAATGCATTTTTAAATATAAACAAATGCATTTTACTAATGCATTTCACGATGCATTTTAAAATACATTGACAAGTGCAATGCACAATACATTTA
>JAQFYZ010001876.1:0-20191 GCA_034695085.1 Cylindroiulus punctatus
ACCATTTCCATATCCTGAATTAAAGTTATCCGATGAGGATTCCAGACAGGAGCGCAGTATTCCAACAAGGGGCGAACATAGCCGTCCAGCCGGTGCTACGGTATGCTCCAAAACCAATGGGATATGTGCAGTTTGCTGAAAGCATTTGCTAACGTCAAACTTGCAATGTCACAGTTGCATTGCGCTGAAGAGTTACTTAGGCCGGCTGCAGACGAGCTTTGTTTTACGATGCGTTAACGCACCGTTGGACGCGCGGTGACGCAGCATCCATTATCCAATGCAGACATGCAGTGGATGTGTGTGTGTGTGTGTGTGTGTATTTGGGGGGCACAGTGCCTAAAAAACAAAATGGTGCCCGAGCAGAAGCGTGGGACGCAGACCCATATACATAGGAATATGGCAAACATGCAGTGGATAAACGCGCGTTTTACAGACGGATAATTATGGCGCTTCTTCTACCGGCCTTCTTCAATGAACACCAATGTATTGCCAGGGAGAGTGCATGCTAGCAGACCATTCGTGCAAACGTAAGCTAAGGCGCTTTAGTTTATGGCCTTACAGGACGTGCATTCTGGCAGAACACCCACATTCCCACAAAATGACGTCAGCTCATTGTCGTCCTTAAATTGGATAATGACCTGCAATTTTCAATTTTTAATGGTAAAATGAGCTTGTTGGATGTTGACATGAATTGACGCCATTCATGGCATGACTGATAAGCCTAATTTAGAGATGATGTAATTTGACTCAACAATGCCTCGCCTAGCTAACCTTTTCTACAAGTGCTAAATTCAAATTCACCGTGACATTTTTTGTCGAAATAATGTCAGCGACTGGCACCAGTGTTTTTGCTACAAATGTCCATGAGCTGCAAATAAACTGGGTACCCAGTACATCGTGAAATTAATGGGAAATTAAAGATAATAAGACTTAACATAAAATATTTGAGTTTGCAAATCTTAACTTTGTCGTGGACAGCTCAAGTGTGCAGTGTGGACAACCCCATGTGGCACAACATTCCACCCCCGCATTTTTCTATTTTTTTTTTTTTTTTTTTTTTTGCAAAAACAACTAAAAAACTTGAAACAACAAAGACAGGCTTAATAAACACTCAAGGAGCTCGTTTAGCACAAAGTCACACATTGTGTTCTCAGCGTTTAATTATAGCCTCTGGCTGTATAAAGTTTCCTCGCCTTGAACTCATCAGGCGTCGGTTTTTCGCAGCTTTCACGTTTTAACTGCATTGGTTTAGAAAATAAACTTTTCAAATTTGTTTTGATATCGTGCACGGAAGGAGCCACAAGTTGGCTAAACTTTAAGACAAACCAGCTTGCAGCAGCGAAAATTGAGGTTGCTTTACTCTCCTTTCTATTTCTTTACCTGGTTAGGGTTTCCTCGCATGGCGACAGCCATTTTGCGCAAAAAATGCACATGTATTAAATTTCCACGAACACGTAAAAATCATGGAAAAAGTTGCAATCAAATTACAATTCTCGTGTTTTTCCCACATTATATTTTCCATGAACTGTTTGCTCAGAAAAGCTTTGAAGTTGATTTTGGTAAAAAAATTTGTTACTGAAAATTAGAGCACGATGAGAGCTGATTGTGACATATTGCACTTTAAGCACATCAAAACATGTCATTAATGTGTTTTTTTCACACAGGATGCCAGAAAAATAGGTTATTCTTTGGTGAAAGACTTGTTGCAGCCTTGTAGTGTGACGTCACTTCCTGCCAACATACGTCATCGCTATCAACCCCAGCCCCTAGTGACGACATAATCATTGACTCAAAAACTGCAACTGAGAGATTAGCTATGACAAATAAGTTATGTTTAAAAAAGCAACACCCTATATGCGAAATTGCAACAATTTTCGACTTTGGTTGAGGTTGTGAAACTGTGACGTTTGGGTGTGGGCGGGGCCAGGTTGCATGTTTTGTCATTTTGAAAAGCAAAAGGCAGATTTATGCGTTACAATCTGCCGCTAATTCACGCATGGACGCGCCACAATTCAGTGATTTACAATTTTATTACGATTTTACCATTTTTTTTACAATTTTACAATTTTACATTTGAAACTGCTAGTTGCGAAACTACAACGGGCCGCTGGCACGTGATCTTCTATTGGTCGAAGGGAGGAGTTCGTGCCAAATGGGCGTGGCTTATAACGCTTAGAAAGAAGATTCTGACGTCATCTCGTCGCAGCGACCAACCAGCTCGTTGGTGCCAAACTGCGTCATGCCTTTTTCTCCATATCTCAGCCATTCCCACTTTCAAGATGGCGGCCGCACGTGCCAAAATCGGTTCCATTTAGGAAGCCCGCGTGCGCACGCGCTTCAGGCACGTGTTACGGACTGACGTCATCAGCCGTGCAATTGGAAACGATGACGTCATCGGCCGTGCAATTCGAAACTCGTGACGTCATCCCGCACGTGCTTTCTCATACAGGGTGCCCGAAAAGTGCGCCGTCAATGGCGAAAATTACACATTAATTAACTATAGGCAACGTTTGTTTTTTTCTGGGTCGTGGCTTAATGGCCCATTTGGGGGAAGTTGAGCCGAGACAAAACAAACGAGAAAGTGGCCCATTCGCATTATTTGGGCAATAAAAGCTGGCAACAAGTGATCCGCTCGCTGCCTGCACCAATTTGGGCCGGTGGGAAGAATTCGTCTAAATTTAGAGCAGACTGAGAGGAGAATAAAATCTCCTTTTGATTTGACTTTCCGCATCCCGAAGGCGGGCGAACATAAATAAAAAGAAGATCGGGTGGGACGAGCAGCGAACCAGAAGTAGCTGCACAACCGTTTTTGGGACGACGAGGAACACACTCAGGGGGTCGTTCTGGAACTGGAGTAACAGCGATGGACCATGGTGGTGGTTGACCTGGGTGGATACCTGCGACTACAAAGACCAAAACTAGTGACTTGGTCCAAAAACTGGACTGGAAAACACATCCCTGGTGTGGGAGATTTGGGTGTCTTGGACAACATTGGATGGAGAACTGGAAAGTTGTGGATTAACAAACAGTGCAGATAGTGTGTGTGTGTGATTCGCGAAAAAAAGGAAAAAGATTATGGTTTTGCGTTTGGAATGTTCGTGAAAACTACTTGTGTAAGGAACTACAACTTCCAACTCTAAAACTGCTGGAGTAAAAAGTACCAAAACTCACCAGAGCTCATTTTACACCATTCGAAAACTACTAGAGAAATAAACATTACTTTCATCTACACAACCTACTTGAGCAAGGGACGTCTACATCCATCTCTAAAATTGAGCAAGGAACTACTACCACCCTCATCAAAAACCTACCTTATCAATAAACTCATTTTCTACTACTTGTGTAAGGAACTACAACTTCCGTCTCTAAAACTGCTTCAGTGAAAAGTACCAAAACTGCTTGAGCTAGGAGCTCATTTTACACTATTCGAAAACTACTAGAGCAAACAACATTACTTTCATCTACACAACCTACTTGAGCAAGGAACGTCTACATCCATCTCCAAAATTGAGTAAGGAACTACTACCACCCTCATCAAAAACCTACCTTATCAATAAACTCATTTTCTACCATACGAAAACTACTTCATTACTGCACTCATTTTCTGCTATATGGAAACTCAAAAGTAAGGGGACTACTCCCGTCTTCATCGGTAAGGAGCTAATTTTCAACCATACCAAAACTACTTGAGCAAGGGACTACCACCACCATCTTCAAACCCCAACTCGAGTTTATAAACTACTTCCACCTCCAAAAACTACCTGAGCAAGACACCACGTAAGTTACGCGCAACCCGCTGATCCGGCGGTCGACCGGCCGGTAGCCCGCTATCAGCTTGACCAGTGGTCAAGGGTCCATACCCCCAGTTTGTGTGCGGTGGTCATGTGTGGGCCATCCAGAGGACCAGGCCAGTGATGTCCGCTCCAGATGCCGCACCCCGGCCGGCGGTGGCCCGGGGGGTGTCCACGGTGTCCGGCCGGCCCCGGTCCGCGGTCCAGCGGGGGGTGTCCACGTTCTCGGCCCGGTCAGCCGACCAGGAGAGCCGCATCCAGGAGCTGCTCATCGAGGAGTCCATCAGGGAGGAGCTCTTGAAGGAGCAGCTGCCCCCTCCCAGCCTCTTCCGGCGAGCGCTGACCGTTGCCGGACACGCGGTGCTCATCGTCATGCTGGGCGTGTACTCGGCTGCAGGGGGCGTGGCCTTCGTCTTCCTGGAGAGGCCCAATGAGGTCCTGGTGCAGGAGCAAATGAGGGAGATGGTCAATGCCAGTCGCGACACCGTGTGGACGTACGTGCTGGAGAACATCACGGGCTCCGCTAACTGCTTCGGCGAGGACCTCAACGACACCTACTGGAACGAGACCCGGAAGAAGTTCGAAGAAGTCCTCAATGACCACGAGCACAATATCTACGTGGCCGCATCCTCGAAGGTCTTCGTGCACACCGAGCCGGAGTTACAGTGGGGCTACGCGGCGTCCATGTTCTTCTCGGCCACCGTCATCACCACCATCGGTCAGTTGGTTTTCTCTATATGGGAATACTTTGTCACACACAGAGGAAATGAAATTGAGATTGGTCGAGATCCCTGGTGTGCCAACTTCGAAATGCTAGATTCAAGAAAGAAGCCACGAATTGCTTAATTGGCTCTAACCTGGACCACATTGGCTCCATTCCCACCAGACCACATTTCAATTTCACTCCTAATCCGAATCAAATTAACTTCGCGATGCTCTTTCCCGAAATGGGTAATGCAGCCGCCATGACACCTTCAATGACTAACGCTTCCAGCCACCTGCAGCTGCCTTTGCTCCATTCCCACCAGACCACATTTCAAATTCCCTCCAAATCCCATGCATTCACTTCGCGATGCTCTTTCCCGAAATGGGTAATGCAGCCGCCATGACACCTACAATGACTAACGCTTCCAGCCACCTGCAGCTGCGTTAACCTTTTCGGGAAACAGTGTCGCGAATTGACTCGTGTAATCTGAAATGAAATCCAAATGGCTGCATTAACCTTTTCGGGAAACAGTGTCGCGAATTGACTAGTGTAACCTGGAATGAAATGGACCAAATGTTAACTAGTTCAGGGCCAATTAAGCAATTCATAACTTATTTTTTGAATGTAGTATCTTTGAAGTGGGCATGTATTTATGTTCAAGTGGACCAATAGGATGTTAAAAACGGTTTCAAAAATCCAAGATGGCCGCGTCCTAAATAAGGCCACTTTCGGCTCACGGTTTCCCACTTGGGCATCTGTTATTGAGAAACAGATATAGAAGGTATAAACAGGGCATAGGAGCAAATCTGGCTTTGGCAAGGATCGTTAGGAGGAGAGTAAAAAACCAAAAAAAACATAAAATTTTGAGTAAAGAAGTTGAGGTACATTGAAGCGAATTGTTGCAAATTGGGATGGTTTGGGTGGTGGCCAAGTTGCCGGTCATTACCAAATGTTTTGACTGAATGGTGAAAGAATCGATGAGATCATGTACTGGCAAATATTGGGTTGATGAAACCTTACATTTGAGGACAATGATTATCAGAGAATGTTCAATTATTGTGTCATACCCTAACACATGATGCTATCTTGGACAGAACATACCGTGTCTCCCCGAACATAAGACCGGGTCTTATAAAGTCTTATAATTATATTCTTTTTTGCTACAAATTGAGCACTAGGTCTTATTTTCGGGTGGTGTCTCATCTTTTTCATGTTCAAAAATGTAAATCTCTCCTGTGACCAATCCATCCAATGCTTATGATAAGCTTACATTAGGACATTTTGAAAAATCATGCTAGGTCCTATTTTCGGGGTAGGTCTTATTTGGTGGTATAATCTCATCGATTTGGGGCTGGTTGCCAAAGATGACAGCAATACTTGAACGTGACCCAAGGACTAAAGTATACCCTCAAAATAGGGACAGCTTCTATACAGGAAGTTGCAGGAAAGGCTAAATTGGGGAATTGGGAGCATATGGACCAAATCGTCCGTTGAAAAACCGATCAATGATCTGGAAAATTTTGCACAATTTTACACCCTTTTCTGATGGACGGGGTCGCAACAGCTTTCCTTTATTGCAGTGACGTCACTGCAGTATGACGTATTAGCTCGAATATGCAAGACATTTGCTCCCAATGTCATAATGACAGTCACATAATCTATATAGAATATTAGTACATTTGATATATTGAATCATTATCATTGCATAATAGTGATATTAAATTTTAACGTCTAACGTAAAGAGTTCAAAATAATGCAATTTGCATAGCAGAACCCTAAATGAGTTTGCAGTCAGTGATATTAAGCTTAATTGACACCCATTTAGCAATCAGATAAATCATTTACTCCTAAGTTTGCAACCAGGCTACAGCGAAACTAGCTATATTTTTATTTGTAAATTTCAAAAACTTTACAATCAATATTTATTTTTGCAATATTTGCTTACATTTGCAATATTCCTGTATTGCAATATATTGATTTAAATATTTGCAATGGTAGTCACTGACTAAACATTTTGCAATCAATTTGACATCAGAATTGAACTTGCAAAATTACTAACTTGCCAAACATTTTGTAATCAATATTGATTTTAATATTTGCAATAGTAGTCACTGGCAAAGCACTGAGCAATCAAATTGGTATCAGATTTGATTTTATAAAGTAATGCAAAAGTGTGCAAATGTTTTATATTTTGCACCATGGGCACAAATGGTGACGTTTTCCTAACAGCTCTTAGGCTAGCAGTGATTGCTCATGCACAGGGGCAGCCAAATCAATCAAGCACGTTTTTTGTTAGTTAGGATTTGGTCAGATCAGGCAATTTAATGCAGTTTAGGCACAAAAAGTACTAAAAACCAAAATATACTGTAAAAATTTAGTCAGCTCGAACAGGACAATACCCCAATAAGACGCGGGCATGCCTTGCGGTGGTACGCAACAATACTCTTACACCGAGTACAAGTATATAAGTAGTTTTTGGCATACTTTTTTTTCTGGTGTAGACTAAACGGATGACACATTCGCCCTCTCATCGGATTAATCAAAAACTTTCCACGTCCTTCCAACCATTCTGCAAATTCATTAAAACCCGCAGTTCGTCAGCCGGCTCCACCATCTGGTTCATCCCTAGTACGAAATGCTAAAGAAAACCGATGGCACCCTCATTTTTGGACCTTAGCCCACTGCTTTTTTCGTTGAACATGACTTTAGTTTGGTTGTCAGAGTAGAGGAATTCGGCGTTTGCTATGAGACACCGAATGGCATCCCCCATTTTTTGACTTTTTTATTTTTGCCCGTAAACGCCCACCCTTGCCTCGGCGACTTTCATCTTGCAGCCGAAATTGTTTTTTAGGCCAGGTTGCGAGGAGAGCCGAATTATAACGGCAGTTATTGAAGATGAAAAAGAAGAAACTCTCACAAACCGTATTTGGTGAAGAAACCGGTATCTGTAGGAAGACTTGACTATTGCTTCAGATAGGAAAATTGGAGGAAAATTGATGGACATGACGTCCCTTTTGTGATCCATACCAAGTTACAGTAGAACCCGTCTTAACTTATACTGTGTAAACTTATAACCTCCATAAACTAATATCAGCCGCTGGTCCCGAGCTCGTCCCCATGCTTGATTAATGTCCCTGCCTAAGTCAATAACCTGTCTAAACCGATATGTGATGCCCGGTCCCTACTATATTGACTTAGACAGGTTCTACTGTAATCCCATCCGGTAGCTTTATGTCATAAAAAGATATGAAATTGTGTCAGCACACCCAGGCACAATGCACAAAAACTAGGGCAATAGCAGAAAAGATTTGGTGATGACATCTGGTCAACGTAAGGGGGCCTTCACGTTGGCATTACATATAGTAGAACCTCTCTTAACTGATACTGTCTTAATTGATAACCTTAATAAGCTAACATCATTGGCCGGTCCCGAGCTTGTCAGAACCGGCATAATGATCCTGTGTAAACCAATAACCAATAACTGAATGTAACGCCCAGTCCCTACAGTATAAGTTTAGACAGGTTCTACTGTACCTCAAAAAACCTTAATTAAGTAGGTCATGTGTAAGGTCCATAAAAATTAGGCTATGGATATAAGCAACTTGATAAACTTTCAACTTTTTGCAACTTTCAGTATGTGATTTAACCCAGAATGGCTGCAGGCACAGCTTAATATCTTAGCCATGGTTCTTCCATACCTCCATACAATAAAATAGGTCAAATGACGTTTTCCATAAATTCTCCTTATTGGCTATTGCACTACAAACTTGAAAACACATGTGTGAAAGTGTGAAAGGTCTATGACAAGTCCATTAGTTTTTTTCCTTTGTGTTAGTATATATCCTGAAAGTGTGAAGCAGCCTTCTAAATGAAACCATGCCCTCTTCCCTGTGGATCACTGATACAGTAGAACCTGTCTTAACTTATACTGTGTAAACTTATAACCTCCATAACCTAATATCAGCGGCTGGTCCCGAGCTCGTCCCCATACTTGATTAATGTCCCTGCCTAAGTCAATAACCTGTCTAAACTGATACGTGATGCCCGGTCACTACAGTATTGACTTAGACAGGTTCTACTGTATTAGGTTAGCAGGAATGACATGACTGGATTAGGGCTGTTTAGGGCCAGGGGAGTGTCTCTCAAGGCCAAAGCATGATACACAAGTTTCAGGATGTAGCCCCAACATGTGATGTGTGGGAACATGGTTTCATCCATTGTGCAGCCTTGGGGGAAGCCAGAAGGGCATGGAGGGTGCCACACTGGAATCATGTACAACCCTTCACATCCACCATGACTTGAATGCACATTAATCCATTTCTTGGCAATTCTGTCTCACAGGGTACGGCAACATCGCACCGGTGACAACCTGGGGTCGAATCTTCTGCATCGCATACGCCATTTTTGGCATTCCACTCACTTTGATTGCCATCGCAGATATGGGTAAGCTGTTTGCAGACTTAATCAAGATGCTCTACAAGAATGCGAAGAAGCGTCGCGACAAACTGAAGCCACCACCTCCTCCACCAGACGTGGCAACCGATGAGGCCACCCTGGCCAATGCCGGTGCCAGCACTGCCAAGACATCGCTGAAGGTGTTCGGTGCCTTGTCTTTGCTCATCGTGTACATTGCCCTGGGAGGTGGCATGTTCCTCCTGTGGGAGGACTGGACCTTCCTGGAATCCTTCTACTTCTGCTTCATCACCATGACCACAATCGGGCTTGGCGATGTAGTGCCTGAACACCAGATGTTCATGCTGCTCTGTACTGTCTACATCCTCATCGGACTGGCCCTGACATCCACATGCATTGAGTTGGCTCGCAGCGAGTACGAGAAGAGCTGGCAGCGCATGCTGGAGGCCAGCAAGAGGCTGCAACTCCAGAAGCTGATGAAGAGGCTGGGTGAGCAGATAGACGCTGCTGGTGGAGACCTCGACTTCATCCAGGACCTGAAGAATGCTCTTGGTGGCAAGAAGGCAGACGAGAAGCCACCACCCATTGTATGGTATGAAACCACAGTGTGACCAAGACAACATGACTTCACAAGGAGAGTGAGATGTACATGTAGTTGCATCGTGGTAAATTGGTTGGTTGTTCCTTTTTAACATTGACCTATTGCCACACCACCATAGCCAATCCCCAGGTGGAGTGATAGCTTTGGATGCTAGTGTGGGAAACCAGTTACCGACAGGCAAAATACCACCCTGACAAACAAAGAGGTACCATCTTGACCTGTGGTTGAAGGTTAACAAGTGTGGTGTGACCCTGACCTCATTTGGGATTCCAAAAGGAAACAGGATATGGGGCAATAAAAGGAAACAGGATGTGGGGCAATAAAACAAAACAGGATGTGGGATAATAAAGGGCAACAGGATGTGGGGCAGTAAAAGGAAACAGGATGTGGGGCAGTAAAAGGAAACAGGATGTGGGGCAGTAAAAGGAAACAGGATGTGGGGCAGTAAAAGGAAACAGGATGTGGGGCAATAAAAGGAAACAGGATGTGGGGCAATAAAAGGAAACAGGATGTGGGGCAATAAAAGGAAACAGGATGTAGGGCACTAAATGGGTACAGAATGTGGTGCCTTAACAATGACAAAAGAGATACCTTCCTGACATTGGGCTGTTGTTGCCTAATGGAGCCAATTTACCAACTGATGGACACACACTGGGTATATGAATATGTTTGGTGGACACACTGAGTATATGAAAGTAGTTGGATATTTTAAGATACACATCACTTGTCCCGCAGAATGAGACAGGTGATATGATAAAAATGCAATTATGTCCAAAAGATGGACCATAAAACATTGAGATAGGGATATGAGACCGTAATATCACGTGCCAACTGGCCATGGTGGCTGATGAAAAATCAATTTGCAACATTTACCACCTAAACATTCTTTATGCTATGGACAGGGAGTTACCCTTTTGGCCTGCTTTGTATCATGTTATTTTTGACAAACAAACAGTGATTTCATAAAATTATACCATCTGTGTACCGTTTTCGTAACCATCTTACAAATGAAGCAAGGCATGTGAGAAATTATTAAAAATGCTATAGAATGTGGCTTTGCAGAAGCTAGGATCTACTACTCAGAAATCTAACTACTACTGGTGATAAATGATGGTAATTCTACAGTATTCTATTATAATGTTTAAAATAAGAATGGTCCTACCTGCTGCACATCTTTTGTTGAGCAAGGAGATTTCCAGAAGTGATACAGATGTGATGCCATGGCAGGGTTATCGTCAATCATGAAGATTTTCAGAAGTTGCCCAGAGATGTAGAGCTGGAAGATTTCCAGAAGTGAATCGGAAGTGACGTCATGGCAGGGTGGTTGATATTGGAGGTTTGCAGCATGTAAGTATCTTGGAAATCACTGCAAAGCATCAAAGAGAAAGTTTATCATTTTTCAGTAAAATGACAGTACCAATATGTTGAGCAATTAGTTTCTCTTATCAACTGGCTTGACCGAACAGGGACAGTTTTTTAAGTTTATGAAAAATTGACTGATTTTGAGCATCTTTTGTCTACAAGCAACAATGTTAGATTAGTTTCAAGGAGAATTGCATTTTTAATAATTTCATACTGAAAACATTTAATATTAATTGCGCATCGAATATGAAATGAAATATTGAGTGGTTCATTCAGTTAACTGCTTGCATTTTCACTGAGTATTTATCAAATATTCAAGCCAAATTATTGCACACAAAGTACTCGTGTATATTTCGTCAAAATTAATATGAAAATAGCAATACTGAAAACATGATTATTTACAACTGCATTTTGTGTGCTAGGTACTTTGATTCATTCAAATAGTGTGGATAAGCTTTTTAAAATTTAAACTTATTTTTTGTTAAATTTTTCATTAAATTTTTTAGATTTCAATTTCAAAACTGTAAACCTGGTAAGAACCAAAATTGGTAGCCAGGATATGATTTATAGAACAATGAGAAAGAGCATGCTTTTTTGGAAATGCTTTCTGTCATGTTGTAATTAACAAACAAAATTAGATTTAAAACGTTTATGTTCCATGAGAAATGGGTGTATTTATCGAAATGAAATTCCTGCGGATTTTACGAGCCATGAAAATGTTATTTTGAATAACAAACAATGTCATATCATGCAAGAAATGACCAAAAAAAACGATACGTGATCAGCACCCCACTGGAAGACTAATCGATTTTTCAGCTTTTTTATTGGATGTGACCCAGGTCCACAGGATCACGAAAGGTCACATTCTTTCCAAATGCAACTATTTGGAGATTGAACGCAGCTATTGATCTTTTTCGCCTCAACAGATTTTCGAAAGGTAAGGAAAAATAATAAAAATGGCAAAAATGAAAAAAATGAAAAAATGGCAAAAAGGAAAAAAGACAAAAATAAAAAAAGGCAAAAATGAAAAAAGGTAAAAATGAAAAAAGGCAAAAAGGATAAAGGATGAGTAAAAACGAAACCAAAAAAACTGTCTTCAATAAAAAGTGCAAAAAGCTTGCTAAGAGCTTTTATGTTTAAGAAATAACTAAGTATACAAAGTCACTTATTGGCGGTGACTTCAAAGATATCTTCAACAAAAAGACAGCAAACAATCTTCGAAGGTTCTAGCTCGGAAACTGAAGCTAATTTAATAAGACAAAAATATCCAATAATTCAATAATTGTGCCATTTTTGCATTTAGGAAATTGAAGCACTTAATCTTGATATAATTTAAGCAGATTAATTGATAAGTAAGGCCCTACTTTCGTAGTAATTGAAGGCAGTAATTCAATAAATCACTCAAATTTACTGAAATAATTGTCACGTCATTATTTCATGCTTGCTGGAAAAGATAAGGTTAGAAATACAAATTTTAAGCTCAGATAAGAGGAAATCATGAAAACCTAAAATCGATGTTTTACTAAAAGATTACTGTTAACTTAATAAATATTAATATAATTTAAAAAATTAAAATAATTACATTAAATCTTAAATTCTTTTTTAAGATTTTAAAGATTAAATTCTAAGAAAAAGGTAAAAAATATTTAATTTATAAAAAAAGATTAAATTTAAAAATATTAAATTCATAAAACGATTAAACTCAAAGAAAGATTAAAATTTTAAACAATTAGTTTCAACAAATATAAAACAAAACCCTATAAATTAATTGTACCATAATTGTACCATTTTACAATTAATTTATTTCTATTACCAGTCATGGTGAGTTGATGATACTTTAACATTTTACAAAACCCTATATTTTGATATTTCCAAGCAACCGAAATTTAAACAAAATCCGAAATTTTCATTTTTCCAAAAAAAAAAAAAATTAAAACAAATTTTGAATTTTAAACAATTATTTTTAACAAATATAAAACAAAACCCTATATTTTGATATTTCCGAAAAAAAATAAATTTAAACATGAAATTGTTGGACATTTTCCATCGTTTGACCACCGGTGGACATTTCCGGTTTCATTTTACTTTTCCAGCTTCCCATCTATGTGACATACATATGCACTTCCGGAAAGCTCTTCATGGTTGCGAATTGAATTTATATCGAAATCAGAATTTATTGCGTCTTCTAGCATCGGAAAACAATTGCGAGGAAGCCGCTATTACGTGCCAAAGCCGTTATGAGGAAGCAAAAGCCCAAAAATAGCCCTTTGGGGGAGACGGAAATAGCTCAGTGATGACCCAAATTCAAAAGTCAGGAAACCGGAAATACAGCAGCGAAAGGTAGTATTAATCACATTTCATCCATTGGAATTCGATGTGCATTCCAACGTCTAATATCGTTCTAAAAATAGGAGCAATAAGCCAAATATCGACATCGATCACGTAGACAGTGCACAAATTTCAGCAACAGAACACAATTCCAGTTAAGAATACGAAATTCCGTCAAGCCACACCATGGAGAAACGTATTTCGAATGCATCTGCGGTTTAACGCACATATTGTATGTCCAGGTTTGGGCAAGATTGTGTCAGACGTGCATTCCAGATACTTCTCAACAGCTTCAACAAAAAGAACAACACGTTGAAAGAATGTAATCATGATTTGGACATATAGTATGGCTACTGGTTGGTGCAAAGTACTAATGCACACACATTGTATGTCATTTTTGGATGTACTAGGATGGTCGAAGCACCAATATAGTATGTCCAACTGGTGCACCAAGGATAATATAATGCTTTACGTCCACACGAATCAACATAAATTGTTATTACATCAGAGTATTTCATTCAAAGTAAAACCACTGGCTGGTCTTCAAGCACACACATTGCATGTCCTTTCCTTTTGTATGTTATACAGAATATAAAATTCCCCATGATGTGACATAATTCTTGAACGTCCCCAAATGCACCCCAACAAATGTTTCGTTTATTGATCGACAGAGGGCAGCACCTTGATCATAGTTGCAGCAACAATGCTCCAGGCAGTTTACAAATCGAATTCCAAATCAAAGTTCCGCTTCCGGTTGACTGTCCCCGGCGACCAAAAGCACGTCTAATGACTTAATCAACCGTCAGACAGCAACCTGATTAATTATCGGTTATCTCGACAGGCCACGCCCCCTCCTTTGATAGAAGATCACGACGCCCTCATCAATCAAAGACAATTTGTAAGACAACTGACGAGCAGGAGCGCCATCTGGTGGCACCAGCAGCGAGCAGCCAGTGGAAGCTGCCACCACAGGTGGCGCTGACGTCGTGTGCCCAACCGGAAGTCAGTAATTATGTTTCGAAATTAAATGTCCATTGGATTGCATGGCATTAGGACCCCAGCCCCTGGAGATGGGCAATCACCGATAGCAGCTGTGCAATGCCTGATTGCTGGCATCAAGGAGCAGGGGTCAACTCAAAGACAAGGTCACCGGAAATGGTCATGTGACTGCGGAGTTGTTCATTTTGACAACATTGGCAGTGGTGCTAGCCAATTACCACAAATTTTGACCATATTTATGAAAATTACATAAAAATGATAATAAGAACAAAAAAAAATAATTAAGTGATATTTATGTTAAAATTATATAAAATATTATAATAAAAATAAAAAATAATGATATTTTTATGTTAAAATGACATAAAAAGGATAATAAAGCAAAAACATAATGGTGATATTATAGCACAATCATTGTAATGATATGTAAGAACCCATTAGAATGCGTCGAACTTTTAACATGTCCGAGACATATTACATGTTGGAGGATTACTACATGTTGTTTAGGAATGAATCCAACGTGTTTAAAATATATTTGTAGTACAACAGCATGGCTCAAACATTTGTTGTGGAATAGTTCAACACAAATTAAACATTGTGGAATAGCTTATCATGTAATAGTCATGGAATGGAATGGATCAAACATGTAGAATACATGTCGTTTTGGAATATTCATGGATGAACCATGTTTTGGAATTTTTTTTAATAAAACGTATGTTTTTGAAATGCTTTTGGATGCAAGTTGCATAACATGCAGCTTGGGAATCTTTTACCATGTATAAAACATTGCTTCATTTATGATGCCATGCCATATTGGGATTTTTTAACATAGACAAAACATGGTTTTTCTAAAATGTTATCAATTAGGATACTGTCTTGGAATAGTTTAAATCTCAGATACAATTTTAGAACAATTTGTTCTAAATTGTTCTAATATTTGGACATGTTGTTGCCAAATATTTAGACACGCCTCAGATCATTAAAATGATAAAACATGTGTTGACATGCAAAAACACGAAAACAATTATTAAGCACCATTTCAATGATGAACGTGTAGTAAGGGGCGTCCATAAAATCCAGTCTGTAATCGATATAATCGATATTAATCGGGTTAATTAATGCAAATCCCTGTGCTGAGATTTGATTTCTTCTTTAATCCCCATTTCGTTTTTCTAACCTCAAAAACAAGCCACTATTTTAGTTTTTTTTTCACGAAAAAGCAACCCAAGCCCTACAGGAGTGTATCGGTCCTTGTTAGAAGACAAAAGACAATTGTTGGAGCTAATTGTTTCCTCTAGACACGATCGATAAATCGATATTGTGGGACATGATCCACCACCGCAATTTCCGCAAAAAACTCCATTTTCTTTTGAATTTTTAATAAGAGAAAAAACACGCTCGGCTGATTTTGCACCGTTTAATTTAGTGCCGGAAAATCTTGAGAGAAGAGACCTCATCATTAGGGGGGTGCACCCCCTAAGGGCCAACTCACCCACACCTTTCAACTTATTTACAAACCATGAAAAAATCACAAACTAGTGCCCCAAGTCAGAGGATCCAAATTAGTGACATAATTTTGGGGACAATTCAGGGACCCCTAACCCTAGGTTGCATTGAAGAACCCCTCAAGTCTTCATCGACATAACAAGTTAAATTCAGGTCAAATCCTAATCTCAAACTTCACCAATTCAGGGGACCCTTAATCCTGATTTACATAAATTATCTACAATTCAGGTTCCCCTAACCCCAAAGTGATTCAATTCAAGGGACCCTTAAGTCTTTATTGGCACAATTCATCTACAATTCATTGGATCCCCTAAACAAAAACATTGCTATTCAGGGGCCCTTAGTCCTAACAGACAATTCACCTACAATCATCAGTACAATGGGTTCAACACATTTTAGGTTCAACACATTTTGGGTTCAAAACATTTTGGATTCAAAACATTTTGGATTCAAAACATTTTAAGTTCAAAACATTTTGGGTTCAAAACATTTTGGGTTCAACACATTTTGGGTTCAACACATTTTGGGTTCAAAACATTTTGGGTTCAACACATTTTGGGTTCAACACATTTTGGGTTCAACACATTTTGGGTTCAAAACATTTTGGGTTCAACACATTTTGGGTTCAACACATTTTGGGTTAAAAACATTTTGGGTTCAACACATTTTGGGTTCAAAACATTTTGGGTTCAACACATTTTGGGTTCAACACATTTTGGGCTTAACACATTTTGGGTTCAACACATTTTGGGTTCAACACATTTTGGGTTCAACACATTTTGGGTTCAAAACATTTTGAATTCAAAACATTTTGGGTTCAAAACATTTTGGGTTCATCACATTTTGGGTTCAAAACATTTTGGGTTCATCACATTTTGGGTTCAAAACATTTTGGGTTCAAAACATTTTGGGTTCAACACATTTTGGGTTTATCACATTTTTGGTTAAAAACATTTTGGGTTCAAAACATTTTGGGTTCAACACATTTTGGGTTCAACACATTTTGGGTTCATAACATTTTGGATTCAAATCATTATGGATATATAAAACATAATTGTTAATCCAAGATGATGACGTAACACTTTAATGTTCCCAATAGTGCCCCTTCACCAAAATTTCTTTAAAATTTGTTAATTATTTTTCCCAAAATATATTTTTTATTTGCGAAATTTATCCCCGTTTTGGGGCCATCGTCTGCCACTTTTATCTTGAAAACACGTCAACATCTTCGATTTTCCAGTCAACGACAAATTCGTTTATCTCTTCGCTGACCCCGGTTGACCCCTACTTATCTCTCGCCCGCAGCAGCTGACCTCTGACCCCCCGAGGTAAATGTTTTGCAGAAACTGATTCTGTGACGAATATCGCTCGTGTAAGGCCAGACCTTAGCAAAACTTATCGATTTTCAGGAAATCACAAACATGTACCTACAAATTTACTCTTAATTAGATCTCATTTCTAAAATAAAAATAAAAAATTCATAAACAAAATAAATAAAAATGGTGGCTTTTTTGAATGGTGGCATTTGAAGTTATTTTAAGTTCAAATAATGAAAGTTTTAAATAATTTTAATACGATTTAATTTTAATTTTATACGAGTTTTTTAATACACTCGACATTATACTGAGTTAATTGTATTTTTCGACTGAAAACAATAAATTTGCTAGTTTTTAGTCATTTTTTTATTTTGAGTTATTAAAGTGAAAATCATCCGAAAAAATAACTATGTAAAATGATTAATATAAAAATAATAAAAAAACATTAACGAGTTTTCTATTATTTTATTTTATTGTTTGATGCCTTATTTCAAAATTTCCACATAAGGAAATTTTATTAAGAAAATTAAGGGAAAAAACATTAATGAATTTTCTTATTTTCTAATTTTTTTGTTTGATGCATTATTTTAAAATTTCCACATAAGGAAATTTTATTAAGAAAATTAACGAAAAAAAACATTAATGAATTTTCTTATTTTCTAATTTATTTGTTTGATGCATTATTTTAAAATTTCCATATTTGTTAAGTAAACTTTATTAAGAAAATGAAGGAAGAAACAATAATTTTATGCTTATTTGCTATTTTGTTTGTTTGATGCATCATTTCAAAATTTCCTTCAAGATAACAGTAATTAATTTTAGTAAATAATTTAAAAGACAATGCATAAAATAGCATTTCTAAACATGACATTACTTTTTAATGCATTTTATGACCTAAGATTTCATTTATTTTTAAAGTTGAAAAATCTAATTGTGAGAAACGCCTTTAATTTAGACATCTTTAACTAACTTTTTATTATAAATAGTGGTTTTCGTCATGTAATTCAATGAAATTTTTTATTAAATCAAAATTTCAATGCAAATTTGCATTGCACATTGTTTGAGATCCTCTTTAAAATTTTCAAAGCTGATCTTTTAATGCCAGGCTGTTAGCGAGAGCGTCGTTCCCTGAACACGAAATTAAGTCTGTTCTACTCTTGAATTATTATAATTTATAGCCTCGCAACATTTTATCGTCTAATTCGATATCCTTAGCGAGCTTATCTGAGATAAGAAACGAAACAAATTTGAATTTCGCCATTGATTTTATCATTAATTTGCCTCACGATTTATGAGCAATCTCAAAAATACACCAGGGTCTCTTGTAATGCAGTTCCGAAATTCATTTAAAAGAACGAATTACGAGATTACATTTGGAAATGTAGTAATTAATACAAAACTGCCTTAAAGTAAAGAAGTGTTATAAAACATCTTTGGTGATTAAGTTTAAAATATTTTAAAATACTTAGAATATTTAAAATACACAGTGTTGAATGCAAATTTCCGCTTTCGAATGTAATGCAGTTCGAAATGCATACGAATTTTAGAATGATATAATTGAAAATAGTTTTTTAAATAAAAATGCTTATAAAGTAAAAAAATAGTGTTATAAAACATCTTTTATGATTAAGTTTAAAATATTTTCAAATACTTAAAACATTTAAAATAGACATTGATGAATACAAATTTCAGCTTTCGAATGTAATGCATGTAAATTTTAGCATGCAAACTAAATATAACAGAAAATATTTTTTTAAATAAAAATGGTTATAAAATTTAAAACGAGTGTTATAAATCACCTTTTTATGAATAACTTTAAAATATTTTAAGATTTTTAAAATACACATTGATGAATAAAATTTTCAGCTTTCGAATGTAATGCATGCAAATCTTAGAATGCAAAAAAAGAATAAAATTTAAAAAAGTTATTTAAAAAAAAGATGCTTATAAAGTAAAGCAACCATAGTTTTATAAAGCACCTTTCGATAAATAAGTTTGAAATATTTAAAAAAGTATATTTAAATTAAACAATAGTAAATAAAAGATGTTTTGCAGTTGGTACCTACTATTTAGTTACTTAGTTACATATCATAAAAATGTCATTACTACATTCAAGTAAGAATTTATGAATTTCTAGATCTGTTGATTATGAGTCATTTTTTTAAAAAAATGAAGGAGAAAATATCAACCCTAATCAAATGTTTACTATCCATATTTAACAAAATTAAAGGCATGTGCATTACGTTGATTACATTAAAATTAAAGTGTTCATTTTCCATGCATATTTGTGAAATGTCCTATTTGGTGCATGTATAATTTCAAACGTATATTGAAATCTCGTGCCACGCTCTTGGCCTGACCAGGTCTGAAACTCGTTTGGTGTATCGATTTTCTTGGTTTGCCCTTTTTATATATTTCTTTCCTTTTTGGCATAAAATAGCCCTTGTTTTTATAACGCTCGTAAAGGCAGGCATAAAATGGGCCTGGGTATACAGTATACTATACATGTATACTTTTTATTGTTACACCACCGACGATATAAAAGGATGAAGAAGATGAGAAAAACACGATTCACACATTTTGCAGAGGCCAATAAGACCATGAATTAAAACCACTTTCGTATAAATCAACCATAATCCAAGAAATGCTTCGATAAAATTATCTAAAACACTTTCCTCAAACACAATTCCAAAACTAATTTAAAATTAAGATTGAACAAATCCTGTGCATCTCGAAGAAATAACTCAATTAAGCATTCATGAACACAGCAAAATATTCTGAAAATATTCGTAAAAAATTTGTGCTTCAAACAAAATTATAATTTTATGTGAAATTTATATTGAAATTTGTTTAGCTTACAAAAAACATTATTAAGCATCAAGTTCCTCAACATGCTCATAGTAAATATGCTCATAAAACAAAACTACAATTTGATGTGAACATTTACAAGAAAGATGTTCTTCAAATAAAATTCAAAAGTGAAAATTCAAAAATTAAACTTTATGTGAAAATTTAGATTGAAGAAATTCGTTCAGCTTACAAAAGAAAATGAATTAAACATCAAGCTCCTCAACAAGTCACAATATCCTCAACATGTCACAATATCCTCAACATGTCACAATATCCTCAACATGTCACAATATCCTCAACATGTCACAATATCCTCAACATG
>JAQFYZ010001877.1:0-20181 GCA_034695085.1 Cylindroiulus punctatus
TGTTGAAAAAACTGTTATTTTCCCTGACTTTCCCTGATTTTACAGCAAAAAACGTAGTTTTCCCTGACTCTCCCTGATTTTACAGCAAAAAACGAAGTTTTCCCTGACTCTCCCTGACCATTTTGCTCTTCCCTGACTTTCCCTGACTTTCCAGGTGCGTATGAACCCTGCAGTAGTGATGACAATCATTTGGCCAACGCCTATCCCCCATGATGATGACAATATTTGAACATCTCCGAAGTCATAATTTTTAAAAATGCAGGAAATCCTTCAATGATTATGGAACAAAGGGAAGTAATGCATGGGAAATCAATGCCACCTATGGGACATTTAATAAGTTAATCACGAATTACTTGGGAGAACAACCCTAATTTGATTACCGTACAGGTATACATCATGGATGATTTATAAGTAAATTATGTACCGATTAGGTGTATGTATTGGGGTGACTAAAAATTGTTAAAATGTCGCAATGATATGCTGCCTGTTGGGAACCTCTTTAAATTAAAAAAAAACAAAACAGAAAACTAGGCAATGTAGACGTACACTGTATTTTCACACTATACGATATGAATAAAAACACTGCTATTTGCTACAAGGTTTAAAAATACAGCTGGTGTAAATCATCAGTTTTGCGACTGAGATTATTGAGATGAAAAGGAATTCAAAATCATCACTGTTTAGGTACTGCCAATCTAATCGCACTTCAGTCGGTACCATGATTTTGTTTCATATCGGTTCACTACTGCGAATTTATTGCCAGATAAAATTTTCAACAGATGGAATCATTCAATAACAACCTGATTGTGCAATTGATTTACTGTGAGTTTTACTGCACGGCTTTGGCAAAACCCGTGAATTCCGGTTAGGAAGAGCAATGGGCCTTTTTAAGTTACCTTAGTAGATTCATCCCTTTCCTGAATTTCAGCTCAAGACATGGTTACCTCCTCGATGTTCAAGTGTGTAATAAACCGCAGCTGTAGCTGCACAGATGGCCGTAGATTGCGGATAACACTCTCGACTTCACTTTTGACTCCATCGCCAATAAACATATACTTAATATGATAGCTGATGTTGCGTTAAGAAAATTTGTATTGACTGGGATTGTCTTTGCCACCAAATCTGTAAAAAAATGTAACTACTACAGAAACATTATCGGAGGGGAAAAACGATAAGAGCCAAAGTAGCCAGAGCCACACAAACTCAATCTTTAAAAAGGATACAGCAAATCACAGATAGGATTTATGTAGTTAAGCTGCTTGCCCGACTTATCCACAGCCTCCAGCATTTTGTACAGGGAAATCGTAATCTGGAAAACCGAATGAAACTACTGCGTTAGAAATCTGGCTCTGGCGTGCAGTTCAAAATTCGTGAAACAATGCTGGAATTCTCACGTCTTTCAAACATCTCGGTCGCTCGGCGCTCAGGCGCCCCAAGAATGGTCCCACCAGATGGCAAATAAAGATGTACTGCTCCTCGGTGTGTACGACAGGCTCAATCTTGTCCCGAATGAACCTGAGAAAAAAATTGCTTTTTTACATCCAGGAACTCAAGTGTGTGCGACCAACATTATTAAACGATAAGCTTACTGTGTCAAATTTCCGATTTGTGTGACACTCGCGTGATGCCACATGGCGTGCGACAAGGCCAGCAGGTAGCACGACGGCGTCTCGCTCAACGTGCTGTGGCATGCTGCAAAGTTGAAGTGCTGGAATGGGTCGCCTAGCTTTCCCGGCTTCGAGAACAGCGGGCTTTGGAGGGTCTCCAGAATCCGTTCGTTCAAAATGGACCAGTAGCTTTCCTGTTTGACACATGAAAATCACATCACTTGCACGGCGATCATGATAGAGCCAACGAAGGTTTAACAAAAACCATACACATTGCAACAAATGCTAATATACCGGCAAGGAGGTGATGATTAGCCCAATTGCATTTATCCATGATTCGATGTTTTGCCGGGACACCAAAGTGTGTCTGTTTTGAAAGAATCAAGACAAGAAGTTAGCATCGAAATATAGTTGGCCATGGGGAAGTACAAAAGCCAAAGAAATATGGCTTACCCTTTGAGCACCACGTCCAACAACGCTAGACCGACAATTTCGCTCGCCACCGGAAGCGCCATAAGCTCGATGCAGGTGCAGTGCAGCACAAGCGCAGCTGCATTCGAAAACTCGTTGAATCGCCAATCAATATTCGGAAAGGGTGATTTTCCACTCATGGCTTTTTATGAGAAGAGGAACGTATGAAGGAAAATGTCATCGTATGTGCCATTTCAACTTAATGCGGATTTCAATTCATTCATTATTGGTAATCCATCAACCCAATTTATTCAGCAGTTACTGCCGCATTATGGCACCGGATTACTGTTAAATGGAATTTATTGTAGCTACAAGTTATCCTTTAGAAGAGAATTCCAATGGCTAATGGCATGCAAAAAATCAGACCAATCGGATGAATCCGAATAAGTTCGTCCAATGACAGTTTCTACCACCTTGTTGGTCGAATTTAAAGATTTCATCCAATAAATTCGAATTTTCCATTAAAGTAATTTTTTTCCAAAGCCTACTGTCATCAATAATCACAAAATATCCCATTGGAGATCCTTGATCAATTGGATAACGCTATCGTCTCACTAGTATTTGCCGGTGATTTCAAAAGCATCTGCAATGTTTCCAACCGCCAATTCAGAGAATTAGTAAGGATACTGTCCACTAATTTTTGAACGAGTTTGACATAGTACTCTGGTTCTGGAACCCAAGCAATGTCCTCAGGAGGTCGCTGGATATACGCCATGTATCCGTCACTCAAAAACCACGTTTTCAAGGAACCTGGTCAGTAGGAATTTATAGGATAGATCATAACATCCAATTAAACAGCATATCATGAAATTGCGGAAAAATTTAGCTCGACTAACCGAGAATGGCAGCCACGAGACGGCGCTTCAGTGTTGGGCGATCCTTCAATTTCCTCTCATAATAATGCAGCGTGCTGTACAGGTAAGTTACAGGGCGATCTACAGCGAAAAAATTCCAATGTTTGATAAACGAATTTTGCTAATTTGAGCGTGAAGTTAATGAGGTGACTAATTCTTTAACCCACCGTGGAATTTGTACAAGCCGGAAAGGTGTTCGAGGAGGGTTTCGAGTGACTTCGTCACTGGTGGCAATTCCAGGAAGCGGTGGATAACAATGTCAAACACCTAAATGGTGGAGAGGCTGCATCAAGTTTACCTGACGTGATACAGAGCGCCATGGAATACTAAGAGAGATATCTTACAGGTAGGAAGCGCAAGCAAACATTCCCAAAGTAGACAGGCAGGTACTGGTGTTGTGCATTCTGGCCAGTGTGGTCCTGCTGCGTTTCGTAGAAGAATTTCTCCGGGAATTTCTAATTGCAAGTAGAAATGCATAAATAAACTCTACAGTAAACTAAAAGCAAAATCAAAAAAACTAAAGTTGGGAGAAGTACACACTCTGTGAAATGCTAAGTGCTTCTCGTGCCAATTTGACTGCTTCCAGTGTTCAGGAGTGTTCTGCAAAAGAAAATTAACACCCTTAATGACGATGGACATAGTCTGCCACAAGTATGCAGATTTAAATACAAAAAAAAACAAAAAAACGCTTTTTTACAAAACCACGCATCAGACTACCTCTTTGGTAAATTCGGTGACGCGATTCCTGAAATCACTGGGTTTCAGAAGGAGCAACTGGATGATAAAGAAGCAGACTTGAGCCTCATTGCCTTCGAAACTTCGCAGAGCCTAACAACCAAATTTAAAATTAATTTGACATTGTAAATCGGTGTCTCATAACTGCGTAACTTAAAAAATGCGTGATTTGCATAAGAAATGTACCAAACAAAGAACCAAGCGATCTAAGGTTACAACGTTGCATTTCCATATCAAATCATTCAGCGCATCGATACACTGCAACACAACAATAGGTTAAATAAGATTAAAGTTCATCAACAGAAAAAGTGGAAATATTTTCATCCAACTACCTTATTGACATGCTGACCCCCAACACTGTTGGCAAATTCAAATACAAGAAAATCCGCAAACGTTCGCAGGTGAGCTGACAAAGCCCTAGCCCCAACTCGCTCCAAAACCCTAAACATTTCACACATGTATGAGAGCGACCAATTATAGCGTGTGACCGATTGAGAGAAGAAATAGCATAACGAACTTGTAAGCGATTGGGCTGATACGATCATTTTCCAGAAGCATTTTCCACAGCAAGCTAACAGGGAGAAGAATTGTGCATTAGTAAAAGCTGTCTATAAATGATTTACTTCAAAAAATGCCAAATTACCAAATAAATAACGGAGGTGTGCCATGAGATGAAAAATGCGTAATGATGTCGTTTTCGTTGCTCATACCTAACAGACAAACAAGAAATTTGTAACACCAGTGATTAAGTCGAGGTTTCAACATTATTTGGGGAAGGGGTGAATTCTGGCGTTACTTTTCCATTTCCGGTACTCTTCCTCGACTGAGCGCTTCAGCTGCGCCTTGTTCTCCTTGGAAATTTGGAATTGGAAGAAAAAGTCCGACATGGGTTGCGGAAAGCAGGCCAGGGTGAACGAGGACCAGGAATGGGGCGTGTTTTGCATGATCGTGGTCAAAATGTCCTTCCACCAAGTCCCAGACATCGATTCGGCACCTGGTGATGAAGACAACAATCATTTCCCAAGACTGTCAACGTCGATCCCCCAAAATTGATCGCGGATCTGTTCCCATACCTGTGACGTGCATAGCCCGAGCGATAGTGAGAATGAGTGCCCTGTTGAGTTCTTCTGATTCAGAAGACAACAGAGCTTTTGGTTCATTGTGGAATCTTGATAGCTGAGGCTGGACTTCGGCACTACCGAGACCTGTGATCAGCCTCAAAGCTGTGCTTTCCATGCTTAAAAACGCAAGAAAATGGATGATTAAATAAAGTTAAAAGCACTTCACGCCTCAACCCACTTATTTTTTAGTTATCTTGCAAAACAAAAAGTCAACGAAAGGGGAATAAACCAAGATGTTGCAAAACATTTCGTAGAAATTCAAACAGTACTCAAGATAGGCATTCCGTCCAGACCTACCATAAATGCAGCTGCATTTGATTGGTTTGAGGCACAGCAGCCAGGCTGTGCAAGTGGCTGAGAAGCTGCACTCGGTAGTGGGGCTGAATATGATGCAGGCGGTAGCTGAACATTTCCAGTAGAGTGTGCAATATGCCCCAAGCGTGACTCTTGAACACGGTGGGCAACAACTGACCTAGTTGAAAAAAAACCCGTTTCATTACATCGTAGAAAAAGTACATTTTCATATAAAAGAACCTGGAAGACCAAGCAAACAGGATTTGCCACTTACTAATAAATCCTTTAATTCCAAGAGATTCGATTTCGATGTACACGAGCAGCCGGCTGTACGTTTCGACAAGGGCAGGCGCCAAAGCCAGAGTAGACTTAGCTTGTGCCAATTTCACAATGTGCGTGACGATGTTATGAATCAAGCTGCAAATAAAAACCATTATTCGAGCCACAGACGAATAAGAGCACCAAAATGAACCACCAAAACTTGCCTCATTTTTGCATGCACGGTTAGGGAGTCGAGCACGCTCATGCACAGTGACTGTGCCGGGCCATTGGCGATGCAGTTCGTTCCCGGAATCAGGGACTGGGTTTTTTGGTTGCCATAAATCGTTTCGGCCAAAACGCCCATAGGACGCTGAAAGCATTCCTGATTCGTGCTATCTGTGAGAAATAACCATATTTTGAACAAATGCCCAAGCGCTTTGCAATTTGACTAAACTCTAGACTCACATGCATTGCACAGTAGCGTTATTTTG
This sequence comes from Cylindroiulus punctatus, assembly GCA_034695085.1. NCBI lineage: Eukaryota > Metazoa > Arthropoda > Diplopoda > Julida > Julidae > Cylindroiulus > Cylindroiulus punctatus. Next base: position 5,835 of record JAQFYZ010001877.1, read on the forward strand.
TAGTCTGACGAGGGCGTCAATGTAAGCGTGTTGTTCATCAAGCTCTGCTGCAAAAATCTACCAGATAATGCACGTTATTTCATACTGTCCAAGCCGAAATGCTATATCAATTACGAACTGCTTACTCCAAGTGGTTGTGCAACGCATTCGGTATTTGACGGTGCAGAAAGAGCTGCTCCACTTGCGTCTTCTTCATCAGGTGGATCCAGATGACGGTGGCAGCCATCTGATGGGTGCAGGTGGGGCGGGTGATGTCGGGCACCGGGAGAACGTCCGGTTCAGGGTACAAGTAATCATACAGGCACATTACGGGCAAAAAATCGCTTATCTGCATTAGATGAAAGACTTGTCAAAAATTGACCAAAAAGCGACAGGACTGCTGCTTACATCTCAAAAGTAATTTTAATAATGCTGACTGTGTCGCAGAATGGCCACTCCAGCAGACTATCAACTATGTAAATGCACTAGGTTTAATTATCTGGGCGTACTGAGCAGCTGGTTTAGTGGGTAGAATATGTATCTTGTATTGTGGTTCAATCCTGGGTTGGCTACCCTAATTGTGATTTGCTGACAAATGCAGGGATAGTGCACCTAAAATGGGCCACGACCTTCATTACTCTTGTCATCCCCTGTATTTACTCCCTCCTCCTCACCACATGGCATTTTCTACAGTTGAATGAAATATTCGGAGGATAGCATTCAGCTCAACTATATGAGAGCCCCCATCTTCACTGTCAACTATTTGAGAGCACTCAACTATTAACTCGACTATCTGACAGCATTCTCAAATATTTTAGAACACTTACATATCAACTCCACTTCCTGAGGGCACTCGACTACCTGAACATACTCATTGTCAAATGTCTCATTGCATGCTCGGACCCTCAGCTCTCAACTATCTGAGAGCACTTCACCTACCGGATTTTTTTGGATGCTGCCAGAAATGAACTGCAGCAGGACCCACATGAGATGGTCCCTCCCTTTGCGCAAGTTCTTCTCGGCCAACTTCTCCTGCAAGGAGGTAACCATGTGGGGGAAGCTGGCGAATTGGAACAGGACGAAATAGATGAGCTGGCTTGACAGGTGCTGCCACGTCAGCAGGCTGGTGCCGTTCTCGTCGACGGACTCAGTCTCGTTTTCGGACTTTTCCATGGCGAGCACTACCAGGTCCACGAGCTGTTTCTCCAACATCGGGCACCGTAGCTTGTGCTGGAAAAGGCGAACCCATCAGCGCTGGCAAGAAGGATCATTTTGAATTCAAGGCACTGGCAAAAAGCTCTTACTTGCTTGTTCAGATTCAGCATGATGCAGACAGTATCGCGGGAGTACGGCTGTTCCAAAACATAGCGTAACAATCCTGTCTGCGGTTGTAGTAGTGCCTAAAAAGAATAAACAAAAACGAATGCCATTAAATCAGAGATCACTGACAGGCACATGGTTTACAACGAATGCGAGTGTTCCCCATTAGTACCTTGTCATAAGGAAGCGACCCCCGTAACTGGAATCGCAGCGTTGCCAGGTCCAGTTTCCACATATTTGTGGCTGTTGATGTATGACCAACGACAGGGTATAACTTAGAACGACCTAAGATATGCACATTGGGCATGTCACCTTTAAAATCAAGCCATTCAAGTTGTGGGTAATAAATCACCTAGCTAGTTACCGATGATGGAAACCATCTGGGCAATCGGATTAAAACTCTCCACAAAATTGGACAGCAAACCAGCCAACCTCTAAAAAAATTGTTTTATATTAAAATTACATCATGATCGATTAAAATAACACACAGATAGTTTTATGAAATATGAGACTTCTTACCCAATGTGGCCAATTTTTATATTCTGGATACAGTTTGTTAAGCTCGGTGATAACAAAACAACTCGGCAGCAAGCAATTGCCCCGATCGAATATATATTCGATCACCTAAAATAAAAGTCAAAACAGGTTAAACCATGATAGCATCAGGTTGAGCTTAGTTACATTAATAAAGAAAATAGTTATATGCCCAAAATGTTATTCAGATAGATTATAAAGCAAAGTTGTTATAAATTACCCTTTCAACAGCCATCACTTGGGACAGCAGGGCAGTGTTAAAATGATCAGGAATGAAACAGGCTTTGTCAAAAATGACCTTCAAGAGAAGCCTGACTCCCTGATAAAAAATAATCAAAGTTAGCTAACTATATTTAAGGAAAAATTTTAAAAATTGTGAACTGATGAAGTGACTGACGACCTTATAGTCAACTCCATTGAGAATATGCAACAGGAGATCAAAACTCTGGCACCAAAAATCTTCATTTTGATGCTGCAGCTGCTCACAATTCAAGAGGGTTTCAGACACCAATCTAAAGAATGAATTCAAGTGTTATTAAAACAGAGTTCCCACCGCTTTAGTGTAATAAAATCCCCTGACATGGATTCATGACCCAAGGCATTGAAATGCCTTCCGGAAATAGTAATATAGAATAAAAATCATTAATAATGATATGGATTATTAGGTGTATTTACGTGAAAAATGGTTTTTCAACATATGGTAAATTTTAAAAATAATAAGTCGCCAATAATGCATTTTAATTGATTTTTAAAAAACTTCAACTTTAAAGTAAATCACAAATATTTTCAAACAGATTTGGGAAAACTAAAAGGAATAATTCAGGCATGCTGATGGCGAAATTACTTGAAAAAATTTGATTACGAATGATTTATGTAGCCAAAAATTTAAAAAAAAAAAAATTGGGAAATCCACCCACTTTCCAGGTTTTGTGATCACATATTTCTCACCTAGCTGGCAAAACGTTGGTTACTACCAGCGTTTCCAAAAGCGAAAACAGCAGCTTCAAATGGCGGTGATTCTTCTGTGCTGCAATAGCCGCAATATAACTGCGGACCGCAACCTCCAATGATTCCTTGGAAGAAATGAAAGCCATTATAAAATTCCCCATTTTTACCAAAGAATAATTTTCCGTATCACAAGTCTCACGTACGGGCGCCACATTGCTGAAATAGTTCTGCAGCTCCTCCTGATAGGCCTTCTTTTTCCATTGCTCGCTGTCCGCATTATGGACCATAAAACAGTTAAACGCTTCTTCAGTCGTCTCTGTTTTCTGAGAAAAATGAATAAAATGTTTACGTGAGTCATGATGTCGAAATTCATGCACAGAATTATCCATTTTGTGGCAAAACAATTCAAAGCATTAGCTATTTCTGTATACTATGCAAGGGCATCAATGAGTAACTTTGGGGTATGTTTCCTACGGCGTAGTGGAGTAAAACTTCTTGAGGGTTTAAAAATGCGTGTCGATGTGAAAAGGATTCATGGGTCAGGTCTATCCATACACTTAAGTGTCTCTCAGATAATAACTCTCACAATTTCAAAGTATTAATTTAGAATAGCTGAGAGTGATTCCATACAAATGTACAGTAATTACCAATTGATCATGTTGCCGAGCTAGGACGTCGGCATGGTATATTTCTTCTTAAACTACCGTAGCTCTAACATAGACATAGGGGGATCAGCCAAATGTCGACGAATATGATGTCAACATTAAAATCACGATTTGTCGAGCATGGTACAAAAGATCGCCTATACAGCGGCGCTCTTTTCGAATAGTTTCATTATTGCTTTAATGAGCACGAATTCACCATTTATAGTCACATTTTTTTTGCAAATGCTTAGATACCAGTAATTAATTCAATGACAACATCACCATTTGAGAGGGTGTCTACAAGTAAATCTCGAAAAAGTTATGACAATAATTTGAACGTCTCCAATTTTATGAAACTTTGTCCCTGAGGTTCTCCCCTTTCAGCTTTAACTACCAATAATCCGTCAATGATTAACTTAATCATAAAAAAAGCTTTGGGAAGTTCAACTTCATGACATTATCAAAAGTATTGCCCAGATCTCAACTTTGACAGAACAGGGCCCTGGATACATGCAAGAGCATCATTGCTTGCCAAACATTTTTTACAACTTTACGCCAAATATTATGATGCACACGCCTTCATATTGTCCAGCGACAACTACTTATCAATCCAAATATATACAAGCACTAAAACTATTTTAAAACTGCTATAAATATGGTAAAACTTACCAGAATATCGCGGATCAGGCTGCCGACCTGTACATCGGCAACCGCCATTTTGAATTTTATTTCCACCTGCGCCTAGTAGGCCTCACGATGACGTCACGCTTTGCCAATTTCGTTTTACACGCGATGTAGAGTCAAAGGCGCCAAATTCAAATTTTAAAACACGCTTCAGTTTGCGCCATTTTAGAAAGTGAGGCAAGCTGTAAATGACCTATGACCAACAAGGTCATGAATGACTGAGAATTAATGAGTGAAATAAAGTTGCCCTTTGAGCTTACATTCCTGAAGGTGCTGTTGGAATTCAAACAGAGAAGAAATCCACATGAAAAGGACGGTATTTGTCAATTATGCAAATATAGCATTCCAGAGAATAGACAGGGAATTCCAGATTTCAAAAATTGCCGGAAGGTTCAAAGTTGAATGCAATGGCAAGTAAAATGCAGTCAAAATAATATGCAAATAATGATTATGAATTTCCTCGTCAGACATATGCCTCTAATTTTGAATATGAAACAACCTCCAAAACGAAAAGATGCAAACATCAGGCAGCTTCATCATGGAAAATAAACAGAATTATTTTCCCAATTCTCAGCTTGAATTCCAACGCGTCGTTTTTTCGGAAGGAAAGCTGGATGTGGACAAAAACTACAACTTTTGCAGAATATCGCAGCTAAATACGAGTCCGTGGAATATCAAAATCCGAAATGCTAATAATTCCGCAAATTGTCATCAGACAGTCAATATCTGCAACGGGGAAACAAACTTTGGAATAATCAGGTAAAAAGTTCATTCTGTTGTTTTGTTTGTATTTTCATTCATGTGTCAAATCAATAGACCATTTCAAACATTGACTTGTATTTTGGAACGAGAATTTTACCAAAGATGTAAGCCAGCCATCAATTAGATGTAAAATAAGAAAAGTCCTAAAATTTGGGGCAAACTAATGAATGATTCATAAAATTCAAAAATTTCTTTCAAAAAATATCGAAAATATTATTTTTAGACTGAGACTGAGCCCATTCAAATTGCCAAACAATAATTACGCAAATTCGAAAATATTATTTGCAAACAATATTTACACAGATTTGCAAATATCTTAAAATCCAAATTACGAGTTTATACTACTCGTATAAACAAATAAAACGGATGGACTATTGCAAGGCTCACATCTTTTTTTCAAAATTTCAAATTAGGAGCAAAATTGCGTAGGAATGGTGACAGAAAATCGATCGAATGTGATCAATTCAGGAATTGTTATGCAATTACTAAAAATTGCATAACGTGACTACATATAAGTGAATAAGTATAAAGTCTGAGAACGATGTGTTATTCAGTAAAAAACAATTCTAAATTTGGTCACAGTTATGGCATAGTGTGTGTTCGCGCCTATTTTACCTACAGTACATGTAATGTACCTTGATTTCAAGTTTAGTTACATGTAAATCAAAGCTGGCAAAACCGGTTTACAGGTTTAAGCAAGACTTAATGTACATGTAGATAAACTACACTGTCGATTTTTTTTGACCTTGACGAATAACTCATACCCCCGCTTCAGTAGTTCACAATTTTTTAATTGTGTCACAATGAAGTAGTGGTGCAATCTGTGATAAACAGCATTCATAAACTTGCATAGTTTGATAAAAACTGTAATAGTTGAAAAGCTAACTTGGCTTACTCTAGGAAGACTTGACTTTGACTTGACTCAAGAATTTGTTCATTCATGCAACATGACCTATGAACCAAGCTTAATAATATTCAGAAGAATTCAATGTTCAATACCAACCATTTCATTTGGCACATGGACCCTTTTGAATTACACGTCCTCAATTTAAGACGAGCACCTTAAAAACTTGCAGGTCCTACGTCAACCAGGGCAACTTCAAGCATGAACCGACAAACTTCTGCCACGATACGCCCTCCCGCAATGCCAGTCCTGGGTCCCGGCCCATTGCACGCCCTCACCAACACCGCGCCCCTATTGCAGGGCCACAGAAGCAAAGGGCCCTCCTGCCCACCCCCTTCCAAAAGCCAGATTTTCGCTTACCGCATTCGGAAATCGACCACTATCTTTCTCCTCCAGCCTACCACGAGACCCTTCCGCGGGCCCTTCCACCGCCGCCAATCTACTCTGCGCCGCAACCGACGGTGCCGCAGAAGCCCGCAGGAGCGCCGGGCGAATTTCTGACAGAATCCGAGATCGACAACTGGGTGTCGAAGATCGCCGAAGAGGCCAACAGTCAGGCCTGTGTCCTGACGTGGCCCGAAAAGGGCAAAACTGGTGGCGCTGGAGACGACAGGGCTGATAAAGGATCGCAGCAGCCACGGCGCTTGCGCAAGCAGGTCAAGCCGCGGTGCAGCGCCCAGCGCTACGACCCCAACTTCAAGGGGATGATGGTGGAGATGCACATCAAGGTTGAGAACCACAAATGTCATCTGAGGATCAAATCGTCGCTCGGGTAAGTGTCGCCATGGTCCCGCCTTGGCAGTCCAATGTCTCACAACTCAACTGCAACCAACCGTAGGGTCAAGCTGAGCTCGCTGCGCATGGGAAGTGACGATGGGCACGTCGCACGAAGGAGCTGCTGCAGCATCGACGAGCAGCCAGGCGGGAAGATCCGGGTTGCACGACCGCAAGGAGTGAAACGTGTTCGACGCTACGGTAAGACATCACTCTGTGAATGTTGGAAGGATGGGGCTGTCATGTTTGCTGTTCATTTCATTATGAAGTCTTCTTTGAAGCAACGTAGTTTCCTAAATACAAAACAATATGTTCAGAGGTCTCCTTCAGCAATTGGTCATGAAATGACAACAACAAAAAACCACACGAATATATACTCAGGAATAGGCCCTGCTACAAAAGTGCACATATCACGTATTTTCGAACTCTACTCGATGTGAAGTGTTCAATGGTATGTGTTGAGTCTAGGAACAATGTTTGCCATTTTTGGTGTTTTTAGGCAGTCAGGTCACTGTGACCAAACCAAATCAAATAAAACCCTAACCTCAAAGACACCAAAAATGGACATAACTTCTAGTCAACACGTCGTTCAGCATCGAATAAAGTTAAAAAATATATGATACGCGCAAATTTGAAGCATAAGGCTGTTCTGGAGTACGGTCAAGCACTTACTATTTTGCAGCCAAGGAATGCCAATCGTGCGGTGCTCGAAGAACACAGCTGTGGCGACAAAGCGAGAATGGAAAACTGCTGTGCAACATGTGCGGCATCAGGTGAGGATGCGACCCATCTTGTAACCTCAGTGCAGTATGATTGCCGTTTGCTGATCCGAAAGTTACGAATCGCTGTTCCATTTTCAGGTACCTAAAGTACCGCGTCCGTTGTAGCAGGTGCTGGCACATTCCCAAGTGCAACAGCATGCTGCACACCAAGTGCGGCTGCTGCGGCTCCTCGCTATGCTATGTGGTGACCAGGCAGAGCATGATTAACTGCACGCCGTGCTGAAGTGATACATGCTTATCCGTTCCAACGAGGCTGGTGGATGCCGGATGAAAGACTGCAGCTGAGCTTTGCTTGAGAATGGATGGACATTTGGAGCATGCCAGATTGCTTCACTGTGCCGATGCCCGACCTCGATGGACTTTACTTTGGATCTACAGCTTCGTGTTTGGTTCCCTTTCCGAATGAGGAAATTTCATTTAGTTAGCTTTCACGTGATGAGGGTCCCGGTGATATTTGGGAGAGCATCCGATCTACCAATCAGTATAGGATTCGTTATTGAACGAACAAAACTTCATTTCTTCAATTTCCCAGAAACCACAACTTGTTCCATTCATTTTTGGAATTTTATTTCCAAAGAATCTCATTATTTTTTTTTAATTTTGTGCAATTTATTGTATTTCCCACTCAATTTCTGGACTTCCGTAAACTTTATTAAATAAAAAAAAAATTATCTGGCTCTTGCATTGTCCTTGGGTCTTTTGAACCACCAAAAAGGATAACATGTATGACCGTCACGTAAAAAATTTCGAATTACAAAATATAAAAACAGGCCAAAAGTGCGTATATGTAAAACTATGTAAAACTTTCATACGCTTAATGAAAGTGTTCTTGGAAACTTGTCACCGGTCTCTCACAATTCGAAATTTGACATCTTCAAGTGCTGGGCGGTATTTCGTGCTGCGCATAGAAAAAACGTCATTCCATCGTTATTTACACCCTGCTTCAAATAAACATTAAAATCTATGTTAGAACTTACCCTCGAAATATGTCGTATCTGTCGCATCATCTGGATGAGGAACGAAAGGCGGCTCGGCCTCCAACAGATGGTCCCAATCGATGCCCGCGAAAAGCGGGAAGAATTTTATCTCTGTAAGAAACAGGCATGTTCGATGACAAATTGCTCAAGACCGAATTATTTTTTACAAAAATCAAAAAACAATTCTTGCCTTTTGCTCCAGGACGCCTTTTGGGTTGCAACGACAGCAGTGATTCGATGGCATCTTGCGCTTCGGGTGACAGTTGTTCGCTTCCCTCTGGCCATGGTATGTCTTGAAACGGGAGCGCATCCATGTAAGGATCAGATTTGCACAAATTCATGGAAAATGTTAAATGCCGCACTTTACCTCGTCTCAAGATGTTGCTAAAAACGAGCTCCTTGGTCTGATCGTTGAAAGGCGGAACACCAGTAAGAAATTCAAACAGACAAACTCCGAGTGCCCACCAATCAACTTCTTGTCCTGCATTTTTTATCATCGGTATAATTAGAAAATGTTGTGAGAATTTACTATTGGCAAAGCCGAAAGGACTAACCGTGAGATTCGCCGAGAAGCAATTCTGGTGCCAGGTAATCTGGTGTCCCCAAAATCCGCTGTCCCTCTGCGGGCTGCGGTCCTCGGCGCACGCTTTTCGGGGTGCGAAACGGTGTGTGAAGCTTCAAGTTGAGTTCGAAGCTCTAAAAGCAGAAGGAGTAAATAAAGTAAACCCCCTCAACCCCCAATGTCTCGGACAGTTTGTCTCTGTGCCATAACTCGAAAATAGACCAGTTAAAGGCACAACCAATGATGAAAACCCTCTTAGTCGGACAATTTATGCCAAATGGACACTCCATGAAGATGATACTTGGTCGGACCATTAACACCAATATTTCTAGCATGGGATAAGAATAAATAACTGAATTATGTGACAGTTCATGCCGAGTATAAACTTGCCTTCTCATAACTGAACCGTTTATGTCAGAGAAAATTATATGTGATAACACGCTTAACAATTTAATTTGTAATTGTCAGATCACGTGTAATTTCCTCGGACATGAAAGGGGTCCCTCCACAAGGAAGGGAAAAACATATTGGCTTATAAAAAAACAACTCGGATGGTTTTTTTTGATCACATGAACTGTCCAGTAATTCAGATGTTTCTGTTAATCACTTCACTATCAATTGTCTGACCCTACCGAGCGTCTATCTCGGTATGTCTGACCCTACCGAGCGTCTATCTGAATCACGTGACTTATCAAACTCGAACTTGGACACCCGGTATGCACGAGTGCCAGACATTGGGAGGTTTCACTGTATTGTACAATTCCCCAGTTCTTTGACAGAAAAGTTCATTTAACGATTGCGCCAAAAATGAACTTACGTGGGTCACCCCCAGTCGGCCAGTGGACGGAATCAGTGAATTAGTGTTCCTATCGAAGCAGTGGGTCGACGGTGGCTGGCCCCGGCGGGGCGCGACGCTGTCGCTCTTGGACATTCTGGACGAGCGGCCTGCGCTGCACACCGGCGTGCGGTATTCGCCCATGTTGCAGCTCATGTCGAAGCACACTGCCTTGACGAGCTCGGGGGAAATCTGACTGGTATTGCTGAAGATCGAGCCCTTGCCCGTGCTGCACCACTCGATGTCTGGTATGGAGTTGCATGGGGAGATCAAGTGGTCCTCGGCGCACTGGTTCAACTTGAACTCAGGCGAGGCGTCGCTCCTCATCACTTCAAGGCTGAAGCTGTCCCCGGAGGTCATAGCCACCATCCTCTTTTCCTCTGTGGCAGTCAGAAACACGTCACTGGACAGATCGGATGCAGTGAGCGGCGAGGACGGAGACTGCACCACTGACCCCGTGCTGGTGCTAGTGCTGGAGGCCAAACTGGATTGCATTGATAGCGTGGTTGGCTCGAGAACGGGGCTCGGCTGCATGCAAAGCCGCCTCCGCTTCTTGCCCATCGACTTTGCACTGTTCAAGCCCAACGCTAGGCTGTCCAAATCCATGGTCAGTCCGGTGTGCGACGGCACCTCTTCGATCCCGGCCAGCGCAACCTTGCTGCGCGTGCGCTTCACCCCTTTCTTGAATGTTGCTTTTCTGGACACGGGGCTTGGGTGCTGCGTCAGTGGCTCGGACGACGAAGACGTCTTCGGACCTACTTCTGTTTTGACGAAAACGTTTTCTTTGCCGGGCAGGCTATGCTTCCTGCCCCCTTTACACACACTCCTTTGCGACAAGCTGCCTCCTTGCACGGCCAGTGTTTTGAGAGCTTCAAAATGTCTGTCCACGTGCGAGCTGACGACTTCGGCAGAGTCTTGACGACTGCCCACGGATGACAAAAGGTCTGTAGGTGGCGACAGGCCCAAATCAGACGGGAAAAGGGTTATGCGCCTTTGCACGGGATCATATGGCTTCTCAATGCTCATTGGCGATGGCTGTTTGCCAGCAGTACTGTCCTTACTGTGCTGAGATGACATCGCGATGCTCATCGGCGATGAGTGATGGCCTGCAAGACTGTCCTTGCTGTTCTGCGATGCTGTCGCAAGACTCATCAGTGATGGCTGTCGGCCAGCTACACTATCTGTGCTACCTGTGTTTTGGCACAACGTTGGTGTCAAGTTGGTGACTGGCGCAATGGAACTTGAAGCCCGCCGTCTTGGCGTCCCGCTCAGGCATGCCGGACTGGCGTGGGATGAAGTCTTCGGCCTTTTCAGCTTGCTCAAGTAGTCGATCAAGGAACTGCCGTTCGAGTCGGGCGCAACTGGTGTCCCTAACTGGTGAAACTGGGTGTTCTAAAAAATAAAATTTGCTTAAGTTGAAAGATATGGAAACACTGAAGCGGATACGAAACCACTCGATGATACTAGTTCTTATATCAAATTACAGATAAATAATTATGTCGACAACCATACAAGTGCATCACACATGTACATGTATATAAAAACTCAAAATTCAAGACTAAAATAATTTTTGGTCACTTACAAATGCTAGTGTTGACGTCAGCGATAGCAGCTGCCCAGGGGTGCGGAAAAAAGGATCACCTGGTTTGCCAAAATTAGGAGTACCGATAATGTCTTGTATGTTAATCTCTGTGAATGAAAAACTTGAGTTTAACACTGGGCAATGTTGCCAAGTATGCATGTTACAATGTGAAATAGAAATTCAGTCTCACGTTTCTCCAATTTCACTTTCGACAAACCAAAATCTGTCAATTTCACGTGACCCTCATTCGAAACCAACATGTTGTCCGGCTTTAGGTCACTGTTGAAGCAATTAGAAATGGAAAACAAATTGATATACATTACATGAAAAGTAACGCCATGCTTTTATAAAAAAATTGGTAAATTTGGCATACTGTACATACCGATGAATGATTCCATGGCTATGCAAATACTGCAGGGCGAGCACAACCTCCGAGATATAAAAAACTGCCATGAATTCATCGAAATATCCATAAACACGTAGCAAAGAACTCACATCGCCTCCAATCATGTATTCCATAACCTAGTGGAGTGAAAAAGTAGTCAGCTAACTGAATTACACTTTCATAGAAAGTTATCATCCTTTTAAAACTGCCGTGAAACATTGCCTTACCAAATAAATGTTTTGCACTGATTGCAACGAATAATAAAGCTGCACAATGAATGGACTTTTTGAAACAGCCAAAGCATTTCTTTCTGCTTGTACTGAACGTCAAAAAATAAGTAATTAGATTAGCAGACCCGGTACTCGGCTACCAACAGCATCAACAACTAAAAGCATCATTACCTTGGCTCACCATATTCTTGTTTACCAAATCCACCTTTTTGACAACTTTAATGGCATACAGCTTGTCCGGGTTATCTTTCTTCGCCCCCAGAAACACTTTCCTGAATCGAGCATATGGAATTGAGATAATGTGCAAGTCAGAAGCACAACACATTTCGCGAAATTTTTCGCTTATTGAAGGTTCGAGCAAATAACTTGCAGGTGGAAGCTTAATTTACACTTGGCATTTTTGACCACTACTTCTCTATTCTAAGATCACTGATTACATGCAGAGCTGGATAGTCAAGTTAATTTCTCTAAAAACTCCACCACACTTGTGGCTGTGCATAAACGACGTTCATCATAAATCCACCCACTCCAATCCGTTTCAGTATATTCCTGACCAGGCACATCCTCCAGTAGTGGCAGCTCCACAAACCATGATGCAGTCAACACGTACAAATTCCATTGTCTAATCAGTCAATGTATCAATGTACCCCTGCCCCTGATTATTATTAATCGTGTGAACGAAGGTCATTTACTGATTTTACTCAACCATATGGGACGTACATGTACATTGACTCAACACGTACATGCACAGTGCGCCACGTAAATTCGTGAGTGGTCGAAAAAGATTTTGCTCTCTACCCATGAACTGATATACAAATAAAACTTGAACATCAGAGCTGTCTTATCCCTTACACCCACCCTCTTCTAGTACATAATCGTTCAAAATTCACTGCATATCATTACACTCACACAACCAACCTCAGACATCGTTTATGCACGGCCCCTTCGGGCTTGTAATGCTAAATAATAACCTCACCCGAACGCTCCTCTGCTAATCGGCTTTATCACCAGAAAGTCCTCGATCTTGGGCATCTAAAATTTCGTCATGAAACTGTCAGATTAATTCAGGAAATGTTTAGACTCACTAGAAAAAATCATCAAACAGCAACTTGCCAAGCATTGTCCGTTGGCCGCTGAGGGCTTCTGGCACGCCTCCATTTCGAATCAGCTAGGGAATTTTCGCGCAGCCTTCAATCGTTAACGTTCACCATCGCTAGGAATTCCCTTCAAATGCGTCGAGTCTACAATAATGTCAGAATACGAATAAAAACGGCGGTTTTCCACAGTTGAAAATACGCGCTAATGGCCGACATCGACAAAACTTGGAACGCGTCCACAGCGCATGCGCCGATAAACAGGAAGTGATGTCACTCAAAGTCATTTTCCACTTCCGGTTTCTGCACGTGGCGCAACACCAAAGTCCAAAACAGACACAGACCGACAGGCCCATACCCGACGCTGGTCGTTTGCTTATACAGTATACCCTGATCTGTATATTGTTACAATTTGTGAATTGTTTCTTGTGAATCTGAAGACGTTGGTTGATATTAGGGTCCAGCTATGACCGAAATTGTCGATGGTCAGTTCAGCGACGCTGAGGAGGATGGAATCAGCACCAAAATAAAGTAAGCCTTATGCCCTGATCAGCCTGTAGACCTACTTGATGCAACATGCGTTTACGGCTGTGGTATAATATTAATTTGATGTGGATTTTTAGGACGTTGCCAAGCAGCATGGGCCAGATGTCGATCGACCCACAACTTGAACATCAAGGTACATTTATATCTTCTATATCAATATCTGCAGTGGCCGGGTGTAGCCATGTGGTGGGTTTGGTGGCAATAAACCATACCCTTATTCGGTTATATCCTTGTGCCCAATACAGGGGGTTACAGGGTTAGGGAGACAATCCCATCATTTGCCTGAATTAATTGTGGGAAACCACCAAAACCAGGATTCAGGGACCCAGGATTGAATCTGAGTCTGTTCAATTCAAGTTAATGCGCCCACAGCCAACACCTAAGGTGCCATGTGGTGGGGGTAGATTTACCCAAGTACAAAAATGTAACAGCAATGAGAGGTGGTGGTAACTCTTTAGATTAGCCAGCAATTGGGGCCACGCTTGTTTTTGACGGAGCCTGTTACGGATAGTTTTAGATTAGGTTAGGTCAGAATTGGCCCCCTGGACACCCCTTGGACCAAACCTAACCTAGCCTAAAACTATCACTAACAGGCTGAGCCAGGTCTGTAGAAAACAAGCGTGGCCGCCATTGCTGGCTTAATCTAAAGAGTTACCGAGGTGGGTGTTCAAACCACTAAGCCACCTGCTCGGTCAAATATGCGGTCATGGGCCGAAAAAAGGCCACCCCCCAGGTAGCACAAAACGAAAATTCAACCAATAAATTCAACGTCTATTCAACGTTGAAGTGCACCGTCTATTCAACG
>JAQFYZ010001878.1:0-20174 GCA_034695085.1 Cylindroiulus punctatus
GAGGTGCTGAAAATCACTAAAACATCATGACATATTATTTGAACGCCCCTACTCAGTCCTTTCGTCTATTCGAGTTGAGGGGGCGATCATTAGAAGCAGCTCCAGAATAAGGAGGGGGGACTCTTAGAAAGGGGTTGTTGCTCGTCGCCCTCCACCGTACTTGTGCCTCATGCTCACCCTGACCTCTGACCTTTCCTTGCCTGTTGGTCCACAGCCCCGCATAGCCCTCAGCGCCAAAAGCTGAACCTTCGAATGAAAAGCCTCTCCCTGGACAGTCCCGAATCTAACGAGCACGTCCAAAGGCGTCGCGGTCACCACGGAACCAACCCTCAGTCAAGCCACGGCAGTTCTCACAGCCAGTGTAATAACACTATGCCTGCCTTTTATACTCATTAATGAATGGATTGCAGCAATCTCACTGTTTTTATTTGTCATTTGATATACATTTTTATCGTTGTTATCACTGTTTTTGTTTTTCTTTGTTGTTGTTTCGATATGGTATATGTATGCGCTAGTTGCATTGATCAACCTGCACCATCAGCGTCTTAGCAATATCAGAGGGCAGCTGCCCTATCGAAATAGAATAGTAAAGGAATTCAATGGTTCTTTCCATTGGATTCATGACACAGGCGCACCCCATCGCCTCTGTACTGGCAACTTTGATGCGGCGACCTCATGATAAAATAGGGCCAGAAAACACGAAAACCAAATCGAAAACAAAACGTGTGACGTCATTCTGACGTTGACATTCCCCAAACATTCCACGGCGATATGGAGACCGGGCAGAATTTGGGGAATGTCAGCGTCAGGATGATGTCACACGTTTCGTTTTCGATTTGGTTTTCGTGTTTTCTGGCACTCTCTAAAATCTGGACATTAACAACCAAATAGCCGTCGACATTGTAGAGAAATATTTGCACGCAGTTCGTATACGGTGGTTTTTGAAGTCGACTTTCCCAAATGGATAGGAAAAGGGGAACCTTTTTTTACGAGTTCGACCTTTTTCCAAGATTTGTTGTTGGTAGCTAACAGTATTTTCAAATTTAATTTTTGGAATGAGGGAAGAACTATCACCATGTATGTAAAAACCCCACATTCATTTCTTTACTTCTTTTCCCAAGAACTTAAATTACATCTCATCACATCTCTCTACGTGTCATATTTTCTCGAGAACTAATAAATCCAGTTCAGTAAATTCGGAAGCATTTTGCATTCGCTAATTCCACAAACATGGAGGGTCCCATTTCCACGCACTTTTTATCTAAAGCGAGGAGATGGGTGCTGTTTGAGGTGTAAATTACGCATCGAATGCTCGGCATCGCGATGATTTAAATATTACGTTTATTTGCACTTCGCAATCGATCGGAATTATTTTTTTTTATAATGGTTGCACGCTGTGCATGCTGGTGTCACGCTCACGTTTTATGCTCGAATATTTTTTCGCAATTTAGTCACTTTGCAAAGCAAATGGCAATCGGTCAAATAAAAGCGACTTGTTTTGCTCATCTTTTTGTGTCGTTGTTGGTTGATTAGTCTATGGTTGGCTTACTTTTCATTTCTGTAGAAATGCAAGCTCCTTTTGCCTTCCTCGTATCCCGTGCTTTTTAGTCTCATGTGATAGCCTATAAATCGTCATAATACGTGGGGGCATTATTAAATTGTTTCACTTGTCACCATTTCAGCCCCCCAGAGTCCCGTCCACAGTCGACGGCTTTTATCGACTCGAGCTGTGCGGATGAGCTCCGTGGATTTGCCGGACGACAATGAAAAGTCGCTCAGCTCAGCCTCCACCTCACCGTGCCCTTCACCAGTGAGTGCATCAAAATCCTGGACATCTTGTATTTTAGCCATTTGCATTACGTACAATTTTGCAATTCCAGAAACCACACCGCCTTCTTCCCACGAATCTCTACGTGGTTTTGTACACTTTTAAGAGCAGACACCAGGACGAATTGGATCTCAAGTTAGCACGCTTTTCCCTAATTCTTGGTAGAAAAATTACATGTGCTTTACACTATTGGGAGTGTGCAGCGAAAGGGTCGCCACCTAGTGGCAGTCGAGTAAGCTCCCATGAAAGTAGGATACTTTCATGGCGAAGTTCGATAAAATCAGGCTCGTGGCCTAAAAATAAATACGGAAAGCTTTAAATACCAACAAAGAGTATTAATGGGTGCCACAGAGTTAGTCAAAACCGCTAAATAATAATTAGCCTGCATTGACGAGCTTATTTGGGGAAAATAAAAAACTTTCCATTGCATTTGAGGCTTTTATCCTACTCTCGCGGCCATGAAAGTGGCTGACTGCAGCGCCACCAGTGGCGTTGCACACTCCCAATACACTGCTTCGAATGTGCAGTGTGCACAGAATATGCACGTTTCAACTAGCTGACCTGTACATTGGTCTTATCTATCGAAATTTGACCATTTAATTTTTTCTCATTATATTTTATGGCTAACTAAGAGCAGGCGCTGCATCCAACAATTTCAAATGAAAAGAAGGCATAGGAAATGCACAAATTTAATTTAGTTTTGATCTCCACTGAGATCATTAGTGGAATGATATGACACCTTTAGTTGTCGGAAGTTTTTTTTGTTTTTTTGTTTTGTTCTTTGCACATGTAGCATCAAGGCTATAAAAAGTAGGATTCTCCTAACGGCTGATATGCAGTTAGGACGGTTAATGGCAGAGCTGGATTGGGTTATAATACCACTGAATTATTTGTATTTACTTTTAAGGGCTGGATATACGGTTACGGTGATCGACACGACCGATCCTGATTGGTGGAAAGTAAGTCCGAAATTTGTTCAGAAAATAATTTCACGTCATTGCATGCTTCTAACGTTATTTGTCGCCCACCAGGGAAAATGTCTGGGGCAAATTGGTTATTTTCCATCCAAGTACGTGGCGAAGCTGAATCCTGGAGAAAGACCCTTACAAGTGACCCATAACCTGCAGGTCAATGATAACGGGGATAACGGATTGAAATTACTACGTGACCAAGTAAGTACATTTTGCAAATCTGTTCTAGCTCACTTCAGCATGAGAGGGCCTTTTACACACATCTGATTTCGGACCTTCTTTGCAGATAGTAATTCAGGTGAGCGAAGAGAATGCCGGGATGATTCCCATCCGCTGCGGGGACCGCCAGGGCCAATGCCCGCTGAAATACCTGCAGGAGGTGTGAAGAGACATGGAGGAATGGAACACCTTTTTATGTCGTTGTCATCACCCACACCACACATTTCAATTAATTGTCTGCACTTCAGGCGCCGATGCCTGCGCATGACGTCCCACGTCCATGGTGTGCTCTCCATCTGCCATCGCAAGTATACCGTGTTCTTGTCCACTTGGTCTTTCAAGGCGCCAGCCCTGCCAACAGGTATATTTTACAACCAATCTTTGACCCTGCCGAGAGCCCATGATTGTTGATGCCGCTGGTGTAGCAGCCCCTCCTCATCCCCACGAACACACGGTTCCTCAATAGACTGCATAAGCGATGATCATTTGACCATTGACGCCATCTTTGATGTCATTTTTCTGGAGGCCGAACTTTGTGGTTGCATTTGGGTCTCAACAACGAAAGTACAGTTTCCAATCCCCTATGCAAGAGTATGTCATCCCTGGAGCGGCCATGCTCCCAACACTTGCAGACTGTTTGGTAAACGCTGGTGTGTGTGTTTGAAATTTCCCTGTAATAAGCCAGCAAACGCTGCATCAGCCCAGGAAAAAGCTGATGGTCAACCAGGCAAGAGTTTGGTTTTGGGGTCAGGGCGCTTCGAGGTTTCTCTGCAAGTCGGGTCGGTAATTTATCCCAAAAAGGTAATGGCCGAGAGCACTTCCGGTGTGCTTTGGTTACATGCTGGGCATGTTACTCAACGTGAATTGCTGACCGAAAAACTTGCAGATCCCATTGTAGTTCCGTTTCGGAACAGTAATTATTCTATACCTATCTTAGTTAATTATATTGGGTGTGTCGATTTTGAAATTCTCAGTCTTGAAACTTTAATTATCGATATTAATAATGAGAATTGCTCACTGTACCCTTTCTTTAGTCTGTGTCGTCTCATCCCATATAGCGTCTTTTAACCTAGTTCTCGCTCAGTTAATACCCCGTTCACGCGATGTAACCAAACGAGTTTACACCTTCGAAGTTATGAAACAAGTCCCGGAGGATCTCATGTTGTTCGGGGAAACTCGTTCATGTGCACCATGTGGAAGGGGATATGGCGGTGGCCAAACATGTACCTGCAATGTAGAATGTTCGGGTTATCATTCTTAACATTAGAAAGAATATCTCCGATTTCATTTATGACATTAAGAAAAACTTTTAACGTTGCAGATACTGTTTGTGTAACAGTCTTAACTCTATATCTGTTTACACGCATTTTCTAAACTTGGAATAACGCATGCACTTCTACTTCTGCGGGACAATCTTTGCACAAAACGCACCTTAAATTTTTAAGATCGTGTTGAACATATACACTTTAAATTAGCAGTGAACCATTATTCCACGTTATACAAGATTTTTCAATCTATGAATATCCTTTCTACTGAAAACTACGCCAAACCTGCTTGTGAAGCTTGTTGCATTAGTATGTATTAGGAAAGTATTGTTATGAGAACTGTTTTAACTCAAGTTGACTTCCTTGAATCAGGCTCAGTCTATTACACTTTGAGAATTTAACATTTATTTTTACTTATCAATTCAATTTTGATGGAGTCCAGGATTTTTAAATTAGGAAGCTTGGGAAGCTGCTCTATATATTTGCAATGGTAATACAAAGACGACATGATTACTGTTGGTGTTGTATATCTGTAAAAGCAAAAATCTTTTTAGGAATTCATTGATTCCGTTAATTATTATTGACGCTTAGCCTTAGGGGCGGAGTTTTTCCTTCAATTCATCTACGCAAAATAGTTTATACAAGAATATCACAACATTTAGAGAAAAATGTTTTACAATTTTTTTATTTTAATATTTCGCGCAACATTACAAATTGCGCTAATATAAGAACGTTCTTTTAATTGAAACCCGTATAATATGACATGGTATGTACATGTATATATAGTATATAGTGTACGTGTATTATAACCATAATCTTCGAATAACCCTATATACCCTGCGTTAGGTTGAGTGGGCGTTTGAGCCTCATCACTTCTTTGATTTACTGTAAGCAGAGATGTTATATAGGGTTCTAATGGTATGGGCACGTGAATTTATTAATATGACATCTTGAACTTAATGAAAGCCATGTTATTTGCTTGGGCCCATATTCAATCTCCATGGCGAGTATGATTTTGAATTTGGCACCTGTATGCATTTCACATTTTCTACGTGCATCATACATACATTTTCTAGGCTACTTTTTTCAAATTGAAGGCTTGAAATTGAAAAAAGTAAGTGCAAAAAAAATGAAATATTTAATTAGCAACGCATAATTTGTGAAGCTATAAGTATGAACCAAGTCATACAAGTGCAGCGTGCAGGTTACTTTGCACTCATACTCTTTTGAATATTGTTAGGCTAATTTATAGATCATGTTGCACGAATTAATTACTTTTTTCTTTCTTTTAAAATTCATATCTTCAACTATGATCAATTTACTGCTTAAAATGGCAAATAATAATTTAATAAGACTATTTCAAAATATGGAGCATTCAAGACAAATTTTCAGTAGAACAAGTATACTGTACAGACTGTATTCTTATGCAGATATATACATGTACATGTATACACCAGTAGAATATACTGTACTTATGTCTATAGAGAGCAGTTTAATTGACCACTCTTGACCTAACATAGGGTATAGCCTGCTTTCTTTTTAATCTTCTCACCTTTTAAATGGTATTTGTGAAGGAAATTGATAAATGACATAGTTATGTGACCCATTATTTGAAATGACATATCACTATTGCGTCGAATCGCAACAATCTCAAGACGGTTTAATCGGAAATAAATGGGCAAAGCTTCACTAATGATACAAATCTGGGTTTTTGTGAGACTGCATTAGAAATAAGCTTAGTAATCTCAAATGTATCTGCAACAACTCCAACGTGCATCTACAACTCTCATATATATTTATACATTATACATGCATTATGTCGCGAGGCTCGGAGAACTACATTGTCCTTCAGAAAGGAATACATTATGCAGTATTTAAATGCTTTGAAGAAATACCCGACGATTTTTCCACGAAAGCCAATGCTTTTCTCTATTTTTTTTTTCTTGAAGTTATTTGATGACTTCTGAGGAAAAACGGTTGGGGCATGTATGCCAATGCTTATATATATAATATACATGCATTCCCAGCAATTAATTCTGTTACCTATACAGTTTTTCATGTGATCATTTATTACACCTAGCAGTTGTGTATATGTTTAACCGCACCGTTTAGTTTGCGTTCTCGTTGTGAGGCAACACATTATACAAAATACAGTATCAGTAGTGGTTTAGAACCTATAGGTTTACTAAAACACTCGTCACATTAAATTTTAACAAAAACTAAAATGGGTTAGGTTAAATTCATAGAAGTACATGTATGAACGTTGTACGATATCGGTATTTTAGAAAAATTTAATTAGTTCTAATTAATTACACATACTTCACAAGTCTTAGTGGAATGCACATGAAGAGCTAGCATTTGCACCTATTCGTTTTTGTTTTTAACAGAAGGAAAATGACCGCCATGTTGAAATGTTTTAAAATGATGTAACATACTGTATATCTTGCTCCTGTGCGGAATATTCTATTAGTACTAATTGTTTCCTTTATTTGTAATTAATTTTCGCAAGCGATTATAGACTATAGGCCTCTATTAAGGGACTCGCATATACTGTATAGTATAAATGTGCTGCATTTGGGACCTTCGGGTTAGGTCGCAGTGTAGGTTAGACGAATCCACTAATCCAGATTTACCTCTACATAATTATACAATGGTAACAGTTTTGTAATTATGATACCTTATCATACCCCAGATACTTTTTTTTCAATGTTATGTCAGTTCTGAAAATTTCACCCAGGAAAAATGTTTTTGTACTGACTGCATTTTGTTATTTTAGTTTGTCAGACATTGGATGTGTTGTCTGGAAATATTGATGTTTAATTCATGACCTCAAGATCCGTTGACTATCCAGACTGTTTGTAACTTTTTTTTAGAGGAAACAAATCGACTCGGAATAAGAAAATATAAACCCAACAAACAGAATAACAGATGAAAAAAGTTAAAATTAGCAAAGTCAACCAGAAAGTAAGAAAAGACATCCTGCCGTCACTCGTAAAAGCTTTAGAACTTTTCTGTTTGAGATTTATTGAATTGATTGGGATATTTTTCAGTTTGTAAGCAAAACTTTCTTTTAATAATGATGTACAATCTTTTCTCTGTGGTCACAGGCGCACTCTCCTGTTTCTAGTAAAATCATTACATGACGTTTAGGGTGAGTAAATACTTTTAAGTCACGATACAGTACATATGTACAAGATTACTCATTGATTTCGGATTTGTCACCTCGTTGATCATTGAAATTTCGTGGGCATTGAGGCCACATCCATTCCTTATCACATTATGCTAGTATGTACATGTACGCACCATTTCATAATTAATAACTCCATATCATGTCATACGATGAAATCTGTAGAAATGTGATGTGGACTCTTGCAGTATAGTATACTATAGTGCCTATAAGGGCTATATGTATTCTGGAAACGGTATTGACGTCAAATTATTAGGTACAACTTTATTAAAATAATGACGATCATTAGGCCTGTAGTACACGCGTAACGCATATAATATTATACTAAGCCACTCCAATTAGCTTTCACATGAACGCAGGAGTATGCAGACACCGCACCTAGAAGTTAGGATATATGAATAAAGTATGCCCAATTAATGCAGGCTACATTATTGAAAAAAAAAATCCCAATGTTTTATCTCGTTTGAAAAATGGCTGTCCGTTTATCCCCATTTCGATAAGGTAGACCCATATAACACCAAGTGGTTCACTCTAATTTTAATTAGGCCAAGCGATACCATTGTCATAACATTTTGATTATAAATTTGATTATCTTATAAATCATGGAATACTAGCAATGACTTTTAAAAGAGCACCAACTCCTGCCTTTTACATGTTAGTTGTATATTAATATATATTTTAGTTGAACTGTTGATGAATAAATGAGTATTATGATCTTATGTTTAATTGTATTTTTGTATTTTTTACAGAATGCATGTTACAAAGTACATGTTTTGCAAAGTTTATAGATTCATCGGATTGCATTTGGTGAGTATGAATGTTATTTAATTTCTCATTAGTACGCAACGATCGTACGTCAATCAGTTAATCTTGTATACTATAATATTATTATTATAGTACGTGTATAGCAGCTATAGATTCCATTGTACATATGTTTAGCATGATGCCTTTTGACGGAGAAGGAATGCCAAAATCAAAAGTTGTGACGTCATCGGTGTTGTGATGAGAACAGGCAGCATCATTGGCCATAATAAGCGTGGTGTAACACTCTTCGGTCAGTCGAAATTTTGATACTATCTGATTGATTAGAGATTCCCTATGGGGCCTGTTTCTTGCAATAGAAGGCGACAGTGATACATCAGCGCTCTTATTGGCTCATTTAGGAGCCTTTTCTTGGAAAGGCGTAAAATGTTGTATGATTTGACAGAACCCTACCTACCAATTCAAAAGCGGGTAGGATATGGAAGAGGAAACAATTATAGGAATTGCCAAATGCCAAGGTAATTATGCGAATGCAATTAGTCATTGTCATCACTCATTTGTCGAATGTCCGCTATCTGGTTCACACTGCGCTCCTGTGTTTTCAGGTTCAGTGCGATCATGGTGCGACAGTTCATGGACTGACTCATCAATGTACATTGTGGATTTATAACCGGAATTGTTTTTACGTACAGTAGCAGCTGAAAACAGAAATCAAAAATGCACGTCGTCCTCAAAGTGCTGGCATCTACATCAATAAAGCGCAGAAAGCCTTGGCCACGGATGGCATGGATTGGAAAGGTGAGTTTTCTTCATTGGGTTTTGATCTATTATCTTAAATTCATCTTCATATACCAGAAAAGCAGTGGTTAGGAATCTATAGTCTGCTCTGTAGAAAGTAGGGTAACGTTCCATTTCCTTTATGAAGAGAAATGCTATTCACTTATTACATAAAATTTGACATTGTGCTCAGTGTAGGCATATCCCCCTGTAAATATACCGGTACTGTACAGTATTTTATTTTATTTTTGGGAGGTTGTTGGAATATACTGTATGTAGCGGTGTGCCCTAACGCTGGTGCATTGTATTTTACAGGAAAAACAAAACCTTCTTCTTTTTGGGGACAGGCGTGTCAGTATACTTTACATGCCTTCTGGAAAAACCAAACGCAAGATTTCGAAGCTGCATGCATTGATCAAGGATTGCGTTTCTTTGACGCATACTAGCAATGGTAAGAAATTTCTTTTTGACATATTCATGCAGCTGAGGTATTCCAGTTAAATAGCACGTTGTCCTATAGGATTGTACATGATTGGATTGTTGATGACTGGAGATATTTTCGTCTGGTGTAAAGATAGTGACGTTGTTTCCCACATCCGTGGTTTGGTAGATTTACAAGCCCGATCCCAAATCTCCTATAAATGGCGCCCCAAATTATTTTCATCCGAGGACTGCAACACGTTACTCATTGTCGTTGCGGGCGTGTCGACGACGGAAATTTATCTTTATCAGTGCAAGCGTAATTTTGAGCGAAGTGCCCATATCGGCTCTGATGAATGTTATGAAGCTTGGTGGCGTTGCGGCACTGACATCGAAGTAACCCCACTGCGGTCGAGAGTGGGTAAGGAAATGTCATTGGATGTGAGATTTGTGACAGATAACGTTTTTGGAAGATGTTGCATCGTGGCATTTGTTTACTCCTGCGAGTCATCAATTCAGCTTGTGACTTTAGTGATACGCTGGTTTCCAAATAATAATCTTCCAGTTCACGAGTGGCATAAGATGGCCATTCCTTATGCTCGGGTGTCAATAGATGCCAAACCAGTGACAAAGAGAGGTGCTTTTGTTACGTGCTGGTCACATGATGGCAGGATTCTTGCCATAGCAGTAAATCAAGAAGACGCAGAGCAGGACCAACTGGTGTTCGTGTCGCCATCCTGCAAAGTTTTGTACGTTGCGAAGCTTCCATACGAATATAGTGTACTCCGACACTATCGTTGGATTTGTGACATTTCGTGGACCCACAATGATCTCTTCGTTATCACTATCAACCAATTGGGCTCCATATGTCTTCTTTCAAAACTTGGTGAACCTCTGAGTATTGCCACTAATGGTTGTTTAATGGATCTCCCAGTTTCCCTTTCTTTGAACATTCACCCATTCATATTTGTTAAGCCACACACTACATCAGATAAGGACTCCAGCACAGCTACAGTTGATATCTTGAAGCAACGGTACTCCATTTGTTGTCATCCTCGCCTGCCCCAGTTCCTGTGCTCTGATGGCTACATGGTTACTTGTCTTCAGTTTCCCCAACCACTCATGGATCCATTCAAGTTTATTGACGTTTGCCTTCATCAATCGGAAAAATATCTCCGTGTTTTGCGAAAATGTCTTCGCCTCGCTGATGGAACGATGGATTTAACGGAAGACTGCCAGCTTCTTGCCTCTTCTCTTAACACATCAGCAATTCAAGTGCATGATTATGAAGTTTACGACGGAATAGGTGCAGACTTTTGGGAAATTTCGCCAACGAGAAATGAGACGGTGTCAGAGAGTGACTCGAGCATTTTGAAGTCGGAGCAGGTTTTGCATCACTATAGTTCCATTGGAAAACACGAAAGCGGGACTTTGATGTTTGGAGACCGAGATGCTGATGGAAGTCGGTTCAGAATTGCCGATAGTAAAAGTAAAGCACTTTCGTTGCATCAGCTTTTAATTGACACGAAAAAAGAAACTTGTTCCTGCCTGTTGGGTATTTGGGGCATACTGGTTACGGTGAATGAAACATGGACAATGGAATGGGAAGAACAATCAAAAAAGGCATCTGACCTTCTAGTCAACGTTTGTGCAGAGTTTCTGTCATGCTACCCAAATTCTGAGACCGTAGAACAAGTGGACTTGGAATCATCGTTTGTAAGTGTGATCTGCCTCATCAACACTCTGATGAATCTCTGCCGCTTCAGCACTTTAAACAAAAGCATTATGCCCATAGTGATGGGCTCTATAACCACAGTTTTCGGACATCTGTCAAAATGTGCAGAAAAGCTACCATTGCCAACATACGCTCTTTGTCTTATGCAACTGTGTAATCTTTTAGAATCCATGGAAAAGATTTTCTCTGATGTTTTTGGCACCATTGGAAATCAGTTGCTATGTTTTTTCCCACAAAATAATCTGAAAAACGAATTTTTCGCTAATGGATCGCAGTCCAAAACCAGTAAATGCAACACAGCATTACTGCATCATAGGTTTACTTCCATCTGGATAATGCTATACAAGGCCAGTGTAAAACTGGTTGGCTCTAATTGCACAGAGAGGAATGAAAGTTGCATCAACTTGCTGGCAAAGCTTCAAAGAAAACTGCAAAACTTGGGCATTGATTTGAGTCTGAAGAAAAGACATCACAAAGTTGGAAGTGGTAATTATACAAACATTTTCCATTGCATGCATATAAATTTTGGAGGTAATGGGTTTCATGTGGCACTTGTAAACGTCAATACATTTGTTGAGTAGTTATGATAGGATAACCTATTAGCATTTTACCGTTTGACAATTGCCATCATTTAGATCGATTTACTTCATGAGGAACTTAATTTCAATTTCCTGGTGTTGAGGACGTGAGTAATGAGCCAAAATTGTCGACACGCTTGTATTCGATAACATGTATTGGATGTGTAACTTTATTGTGGGGCCTATGTGTATATTTTGAATAATTTAACTCATGGGATTTTAGCTTGCATGAGGATAATGACAATTTTGCCGTGGGTCATTTATTCAGTGCTATTTGTCACCAGATAAACTCACAGTTGATTAACCTAATTTTTAATTGGATGTTACATTAATTTCATTTTGCGCTTCTCCCACCTTCAATTCTAATAGTCACTTTTTATTTTTATGAAATCTTTTCTAGCCGAAAAGATTTTGATATGTAATCCCTATAAATATGAGAATGCTGCTGAACAGTGGAAAGTGCTCGTGGAAGCCAGTCTTGAAGGTAAAAAGCAATTATGAAAATAATAGTTGTCAAAAGTCTTAATGACCTTAATACTCAAATATTAATGTCTTAATTTTATTTTAGGCACAGGTGACAAGTCCCAAAAGTCTTCTGCTAGATTGTTACATTCCATTTTGTATACACTATTGGGAGGATATCACCTCAAGGATGCTATATCGCTAATCTATTGGCTACTCACTAGGGATAGTGCTCTTCGTATTGATCACGGCTTACAATATCCTGCTATTCGTCAAACTATACGATCATTCGCCCGCTTCATGGCTGCATATTTTGTCGACGAACGACTGCACGTATACCCCTTTCATCGTCCTCGATATTTACCCTCATTTCATAAGGATCACAATAGCCAAGAGCATCCTCGCATTGTTCCGGTGTGTCGTTTGAAACTGACGCAAAGCTTAACCCACGAAAAGGTGGCATACCATTGGACTGTTGATGTCATGGTTGCATTATTCCTAAGCTCAGGATATATTACTGAAGTTGCGAGAATCGTCCATAGTTTGGGAGACTGGAAAACTGCATTCGTGTTGTACTATGCTTCCCGGACTGCTCATGAATCTAAGTCATCAAAGTTGATATCTGAAAGGATCCTGCAATCTCAACTTCTAGATTTGACGAAATTTTGCTGTTCTAGTCAACCTACAATTAAGTATTCGCTTCAGCGAATGACATCGTCTTTACAAAACATTTTTTTGGCAGGAGCCTTCTGTGATATTGGTGTGGCAACTTTACTATTGGATCAACAGATGCAGGAACTGCAAAGTCTGGTGCGACAACTTCCTCTTATTGTACCAACGGATGTTTATTTACCTCATCCACCACCTTATTGCCCGCAACCCGGTGAACAGAATCACTTTCATGTGGACTCTGTCGAAGAAAAATTGCGGTGTCAAATTGCTCGGCAGATACAGCTATTCATCGTTGTGCTTCAAACACTACAATGTACCACCCATCTAATTGACGTTTACCTGTCTAACTTGTCCAATTTGTCCAAGCAAGTGGCACTGGTTAAGGAATTATCTTACGAGGATTGGCCGTTGCTCGAGTTGTTTTTAAAATTAAAAGGAAAGTTGAGCGAATTTCGGCACCTTCGCCCAGAACAGAAGCAAGAGCTCGAATTATTAGCCGCCAGTTTTCGCGATTTCTGTGCAGTTTGTTGGTTTCTGCATGTCCGGGACAAGATGAACATGCATCTGCGCAGATTTTGGCAACAGCTTATAAAAGGTGGCTCGATGCCTGCTAAATTTTGCCTTAACACACTGCAGTGGGCCGTCCACTTGATTCCATTTGCAGATGCAGCTGGCTGGAATCTCGATGTTTATCATCTGATTATTTCAGTCCTTTTGGAGGCACCACGGGATCGGCGGTCGAGTTTGATTTTAGCGCAATGCTTCCCGGACATGTCGCAAATTCCAACCGAATTGGATTACAGAATAAGCAGTCTGTTGAACGTGTGGCGCAGCACTGTCATCAAGGTTCCGAGTAACCGGAGACAACCTCGAACCACGAAGACATTGTCGGTCATTCATTTGAGTCAGTGTGAAGGGGTGAGGAACTCGATGATCCACCTGAAAGGCATTTTAGGTGATTTTGACAAAACTGTTTTTAACTCTAGCCGAACTGTGCATGACGTTCACTTCCATGCCAGGATTTTTGAAGTCGAAAAGGATTATTTCTCGTTTCTTGGACTGATGTTTGACGTTGGCATCATAAAGGACAATCTTGAGAATGGTTCGACCCATGCTGAAATCCCACTTTTAAATGTATTCAAAGATGTGCAACCACAGCAATATCTGGATCGAACGGTTCTTGCTGATAATGACTCTGACAAGGATCGAAAAAGGAAAGCGATTAACGAAATTTTCTGCGATGCCGAGACATTGAAAGAAATTAAATCGCAGTTGATGCCAACGAGAAGCGCAGACTCTGAGATGCACTGCAAAAAGTCTATGTTGTTTCGAAGCATCAGCCTCACAGAATTAAATCAAGTAACTATGAAGGAAAGCCCAACCAAACCCTTGTCTGGTCGGATCAAGAGTCTTACTAATCTAGACAAAGCTAGTGTGAGAAAAAAGAATAGAGACACAACCAAACGTTTACTAAAAAGCTCGAGCCTGTTATCTCTGTGTGATGCCATCGACGTTGACCTATCTTGGACAAGTTCTCCAAGATATATTAAAATGCTTGAGGTTCTATCTTGGCTAGTCAAGTGGGCAAAGCGGGAAGATTACATGATTGAGGAAGGTGCAAGCATGTCGAGAATAAAAGTACAAATTACTTTCAATCAACTCGTGTCGGCCATCCATCAAGCAATACATATATCTTCCAATCAAAAGAAGCTTGTGTCACGGCCCATAAGAGAAAAGTGTGATGGGATCCCATTGCAAGAATACGTTGTGCACCCGAAAATATCTACAAAAGGTAGTAAACTTCAGAAAGAGAGTAGTTTTCCAATTGGAGAAGAAAGTGGCAATACAACTGATAAAAGAAGTGTTTTGATCCACCATCATAAATGGTCAGAAAATTTAAAAGACAGACAATTTGATGTCAACACTTTGACGTCGGATAACAGTTTGTCCAGCTTGGATTATGACTTCCATTTGACCTCTGATGCAGCCAGAGGGAGTGATGACTTGACGTCCGCAACGACTTCGAGGTGGACGAACAGCGGCCAATTTCCGGAAACGTCTTCCAAACTGAAAGGGTTGCCACCCAGTGCTAAACCTGTAGTTTCACAAGACCAGAATAACTATGTCGAAGAAATCCCGGTTGAGCCACCTGTTCTGATGATTTCCTCCTCGACTATTTCTAACCAAGAATCTCTTTTGTCGAGTAATATCGTGAGGACTCCAGAGCCAAGAGCTTCATCTACAAAAGATTTCGCATGGGGATCCCACTTAATTGACACCTGTATTAAAGTAAATATAGAATCATTGGCAGAAATGTCTGTTCAACCGGCTAAGGCAAACGAGCATGTTACGGAGGTTGATCAACTTTCGATATGCGATGATACTCAAAATGATGCTTGTTCTTTGCCCATCACGACTTCAGCCTCAGATGGTGAAGAGGACTCGCCTCAAACTAAGTTGCTCAAAGCAAGTGACAATCGGAAACAAAGCAAAGAACTGCGTGAACATATGCAATTTAAACAACCTGCACAGGAACCTGAGCACTCCAATATGCCTGTGGAAAAAATGGATCTGCAAGCAAATAAAATGACAGATTTTACGCAAATTCGTTTGCTTCATCTTCCTGCCGAAAAGGAACTGTGTGTAGTCAACAGCATAGAGAAGAAATTGACAAAAATTGACACTACAGTTCCAAATAATGATGTGAGACGCATTCCCACACTCCTACACTTAAAACCTGAGTGTAAGTTGGGACAAAAAATTGTTCTGGAATCTCGAGCACAGCCACTGCCAAAAATACTTTCGCATCAAGAAATCCAGCATCTACAATCCAAGTATCAAGGTGTTGGGACGACCAACAAGGGTAATTTATGTAAATATTCCGTTCCCCCTTTACTGCACCTTGATAACTCATCAACCAGTATGGAGCCAATTCCCATCCGCCAGCAGAAAATCCTTCTGAAGTTAAATAACCAAGTTGCTATACCAAAGTCATCTTCAAATGCCTCGTTGACAAATAAATTGGTCACCAGGTCGATGGGTGTCCAGACAGTCGCTGAAAGAGAGAATTTTACTACAGCTTCGAGAACCACGATGCCAAAGAAATCGACAGTCTCTTCTCAAGGTGTTCGGACAAAAACTCAAAGGGATCAGTGTACAACGACATGTAGTCCTGAAGCATTCGCTGTGGTGCCGGTGAAGCATGTCTCAACATTGACTGATAATCTGCAACTACAACATGCGTCTAATATAACTGATGCTCCGAGGACTTCAGAATCAATATGGATTAATACTTTACTGAAAGATGAGTTACTATTAGATAAACGCCCTTTCGAGAATCCAGAAAAAGCAGTTGAACAACCCTTCCCTGAAGTTCTCTCAGTACATCAGGCCACCCAAACGGAAAAGCCCAGCAGAAGGGAAAAAACGAATGACATTCATTCATTCATAGGTAAAGGTATTTGTGATAATATGCTTATATAATTATGCTTTGAAAGTCATATGAAGTTGGCTAAATTACCCATTTTGACTTTTCAGGAGAGTTACATCAAACTGACAATATTGGCATAAGCATGTCTGCATTGGAACATCTCACCTTCCAGAAAAGGTATTTGAATAACACTAAATTTAGACATTGTGTGATGAAGGTAACTTAACCACATTGAGGTACATTATATTTTATGCGAGTCACTTGACGAAAAGTGTTGCAGTTATGATAGACAAGCTACATGGGGCAATTGGTAGCCTGTACATACTGCATCTGAAAAGATTAAAATGAACTAGCTGCACTGTAAAAACTAAACATATTTTTCTTGGGTAAACATGTTGTCTTCATTATTCTAGGGAGTTGGACAAACTGAATGATTTCAAGGAAGAAATCATAAACGTCATGGTACGTCCTATCGAAATCCGTTCTGTAGGTGATAACACCGGAGAAAATGTGGTCGACTTGAAAATGGTATGAAAGGATCTGTGAAAAACTGGTTTTTATATTTTTCACATATATAGGCACACATCTCATTCTAATTATTAATTTTTTGTAAAAGATGAGAGAAAGACTGAATCGTCTACAAAATGAGGGACTGCTAAATAACGATACATCTTCCATAAAAGTTAAAAATCGTCAATCACAATATGAAAAACCGACACTAAGCTCAATCGACACGCAATCTATAAAAATCTCACCTGTTGAATCCTACATTCTAAGAAAACCTGTTGAAGAACCTAGCGTTGGAGTAAAAGTAACACGCAGTTTAATGCAGCCAGCTGAATGCAAACATCTGAACGAGAGTTTCGGACTCATGAAAAACGAATCATTTGTTAATAATGATGACAACATTATGAAAATAGGTCCATGTATTACTAGGGCTGAAGAAAGGCGGAAGAAAAGGCAATGCCAGATGCGCTGCGACCACTATGAAACACGAAAGAATGATGCCACTAAGCTGATGCAAGAATTGGTACAAGATCAAAAAGAACCTGTTCAACTCAGACGATCGCAACCCGAGGCGAACAAGTACTATAACATTTCGACTATGGTTTTACCTAATGCCAAGCAGGATTTCCATAAGAATCATTCTGCGGCAACGTATGTTTTGTCACGTGGATTGAGACCAATCCAGGGAATGCCTAAAGCATGTCCTCGTTCTTTGCCAGCTTCACCTTCCCGAAAAAAAATAGTCCCATCAAATGTAGTTTCCTGTCCTGCTTCACCGAAAGATCCCATGACCAGGGTGCGACGAACTACTTACATAGAACGACTCCAGGCTCTTCAACCGCCCAGATTAAAAAACAAAAATCGCCTAATTAGTTCTTTGGACCTACAGGATCAGTTGGAAGAAGACTTGCATTTGCCATCTTCTATTCCACGAACACCAGACTTTTCACCAACTAGCGATACCTCAAGTTGTGAAACATTAAGCCCATGGATTGTGCCAGATGAAGTGCAGCAGTTATTGGTAAGTGTTTTATGTAAAATGCCTGTAGTAGGGAAATACTCTTTTTTATGATATTAAGCGAAGATAGATATTTGTTCTCCAATATGAATCTGAATTTATTTATTTTTTCAATAAGTTTGGGAAAACACGACAGAACAGAGTCTGACACTAGCATCGAGTGGGACATTTACAATGAAGCATTTTTCAGGTAGGAAACCACGCACTGGCACTTGTTGAACATAGCCTGTATCCTTTCCCATGTGGCTAGCTGGTTTTTTAATAAGACCTGGGCAAAGTCTCGTAGTGCAGATTCTTTTGCTATTTCACTGCCATAAATCTGAAATAAAATTACTAAATTAGCATATAGAAATGTCTCAATGAAAGGACTTCAATTAAAAATTCGGCTTGCCTTAAGGAACAGTCCGAGATATGCTTGAGCAACTTCAAAATCACAGTTTGTCGATAAAACATAATCGATCATTTTCATGAAATTCAGGAGAAGGAAGGAAGAGCCTCCACCGTCTGACGAAAGGGAATGGATTTCGATTTCAATTGCTGATGGCCCCAGTGCTTTTAAAATCGTCATGGATTCGATATCTTAAAAGTAAAATGGGAAAGTTCCAAGTGAAATTCTTCATGTAGGACCTATTATTCAATCAAGGTAATAATTTGTAATAATCTTACATCCAGTGGCATCACATGCTTCTTCCAACTGTTTTGTGAATTCTGTCCTTGTCTTGAAAGCGCCTGAACTTAATATCCGTGATCCCGACTTAAAATAAAAAAAACATGGCATTAGTGAACACTGAAGCATTTCTCTGCTCATTACACAACAAAGCTGACCCTAGATTTTGTACCATTTTATCAGCCTTGTCATCATTTGGTAAGTCGAATTTGAATTCTAATCCAGAAATGGTTGGAAGAAAAAATGGAGCTGCTTTTGGGGCCACTGGTGGTTCCTTTGGCTTATTTCTTTTCTAGTAAGACAATGAAATAAGCTTATGGTTTAAGTTTCAGATTTAAGATAACTATCTGCAAATTAAAATTCATTTTTTCTGTAACCTTTATTATGTCCAAAGCAAGTAGGTTTTTCCAACGCGAGTCTGGTAATAACGAAAGTGTAACTAGCTCATTTGAAATTTGTTCTGGGGATTTAAATACTAGGTCTACATCAGAAAGATCTTCCTGAGAAAGATTGCTTCCAGTGTCCATCCCTATGCCTGGCAATGCCTGAAGCTGGGGTTCGAAGTCGTTAGGTAGGGGTCTTAGGGAGATGTGCATGTATAATGTGCGATTAACCCAGAGATATATTCCTAAGTTGTCCACGTGACTCGTAGCCATATATTCACCAGTTGGTGAAATGGTCAAGCTCGTACATATGTCACTGACGAGGAAGCAATCGATCAATCTTGGTGGGAAAAAATAAACATTTGTAAGATATAAAAGACAACATTTATCATAATGAGCTTCATTCTTAATTTACGCCACCTTCCAGCAGGAATATCCCATGTGCGAATAGTGCAATCTGTTGATGTCGAAATCAACCACCTTGCATCATTACTAAAACCCTGAGAAGCAAAGAGTTTTGTTAGCATTAAGAAATTAAGCCATTCGGTTATGCTGGCTTTCCACTTTAAATTTTTGCCTATGTACGGAGGTAATTTTTTTATTTTTATATAGGTAAACCTTGGGCAAACTTGAGCATAAACCTCCATAAGAAGAACAAATTACCTCTGTACGTGGGCAAAAATTATAAGTGGAAGACCAGCATCGCTATGGGTATCAACAAACTTACAAAATCGGTAGTGTTGCCAGTATGTCCCTCGAAATTCCGCACAATTCGCTTAGTATCAACATCCAATAACTGAAGACTGAAGTCTTGTAAAGAAATTGCCAGTAACCCACTAGAAAAGTCAGTCAAGTGTTAAGATGGATATTTGAATAGCACAAGCAAATACTGTGTACTTGTACACACCTTTCCCGGTGTAAAATACTTTTATTGATATTGATGTCGCTTTTTACAGTATGTAGCAATTCCATGGATTTGAACCTCCAGAAGTTTATTTTCTTGTCACTTCCAACTGTGATGACCAACTGATTCAAGTCATCGGTCACAACACTGCAAACGCTTCCTTTGTGAGCTGATGACAGAGTGAATGACCATAAGGTTATGAAGATATGTAAAGAACATGGTGAGCTTCCAGACTGTTTATGTCACCTTTATCTTTGCCGTACTGCCCCCTGTGAATGCCTGACTGAATATTAAATTTGTCAACGTGACCACTTTGATATCCGACGATGACGAAATTCCCACATGTGCTAATAGCCAGACACTGTAATGAGATATTTATTTTTAATAAT
>JAQFYZ010001879.1:0-20142 GCA_034695085.1 Cylindroiulus punctatus
TAAGTCAGGGAAATTTACTTGGGTTGTCAGGGAAAGTCAGGGAAATGATTTTGTAAATTTGAGTATGAACCCTGAAGTAGTTTCCGACGTATTTCGTGTTTATTTCTAGTCAGACGAATTAGCTGATCACCTCACGATAAACGGCGAAGGTTTTTCAGCTCAAATTACCATCATAATCATTACGATTATTATCGGTATATTTCTCGGCTTATTTCCTATTAGTTATTACGATTTTTTCGGGCTTTTGACAGCCTAATAGCCGTGACGTCAGCCACGAAAATCGCACCTGGTGGTTTGTTTGTTTCACAGGCAGAAATCAAAACTTGAAATGCGAAGGGAAAAAAATCAAGATTTTATAATCTCATATTTTGCATTACTATCAATCTGACGGAATTGGAACAGGACCTTGAAAAATGTGAAATGCGCCACAATGGAGAAAATCGGAATGGCAGCGAAGGGTTAATAAATATTAAAATTAATCACCCAGCAAGGTTACAGTTCTCAATAATGGCAAAAACAGTCATGTACAGAAAATTGCTTTCTATATAAAGCTTTCTATAATTTCAATCGTCAATGTACAGGGTGTCTGCGAATGCTTCTGTGCGTTCGGGAATTTTTTGCATCCGTATCGTTAGGGGTACCAGGACCGAGTTAGGTGATATCAAATAACCATCTTCCAAAGTTTTATTAAGAATTTTTTCGTGGTGACATGTCGCCGTGTTTCGCCGCTAGAGGGCGCGGAGTTGGAACATGCCACTTTCCGACTCTGCGCCCTCTAGCGGTGGAAGGCAGAAACGTTTCACTACAGAAAAATTTGAAGTAAGACTGTGAAAGATGCTTGTTCGATTGCACCAAACTCGATCACCGCATCTCTAATAATCCGGCAGCAGAAAATTCACGAAATCGCTATACAACGCATTCAACTCAGTTCGAACATAAGTCAAGATTTTCAAGCATTTTACCAATCAAAATTATGCTTCGCCTAATAATGCCTTAAAACATTGCCTATTAAAATAATGAACACCATTTTAGAGTTATGTTTACAACAATAATATAAATTTAAAAAAAAAAAAATTAAGGTTATAACGATGATGCTTCTGAGAAATAATGATGAGAAAAATGTATATGAACATTTTGGAGTAAGTTCCAAATAATAATAATTTATTTTAAAACAGATTAAAGTTGTAACGAAATATTTTCTAGCAGACGAAGTTTAAATTAATGACGAAATTTAAACTTCGTAATTAAAATAAATTCAACCATAAATTAGCAATATTAATTAAATATGAATTTTGATTCGATGCAATCTAGGGTGTCACTCATCAATAAATATCCATTTCACCAATGTTTTGCATACCAATTTATCATTTTGGCTAGATGTTATCACTATCTCCTCTATGAAACTTAAAATTAAGATCAGCTCGTCGATGCGGCAACATTTTAATCGAAAATTTCGGCATTTTTTATCGAATAAAAAACCGACAATTCAGCATGATTTACGGCTGGGGCCAACGATCAAACTTTGCTATAAAGTCTATAAAATACGAGCATCTGGGGGCAGATTCAACGCAACATAAAAGGTAAATAAAATCCAAAATGTTCAGAGAGAGTGCATTGACCATCGACCAAAAATTTCAAACATGGCAATTTTTTTCCAACAAATTGCAACTGGCATCCCTATCTGTCCTATTGTTTTTGCTATACTTTCTCGATTTTAATATCCCAAAATTTCACATTGTGTACATTGCCAAGCTGGTTTTTTTGTGGCGAACATTGCGTTTATAAACAATAGAAATGAACACATAAACGAACGCGTAACCCTGCATAAAAATTTGAATTTCACTCCATTGTTTTCGTCATTGTTATTTTCTTATGCAAATACAACGAGTGCTGTCCTGCTGTTTGGGAATTTCATCCTCAGCAGTCAGCTTATCATTGTTGTTTTTATCCACTATTATTTTATTATTTATTTTAAACCGATGAAAATTTAGTCCCTGCACTACACGCACGCAGGGCCAAGTTCGGTCCACACTGATTTTTAAGTCGAACTTGACTGTGAGAACGATCTTGAGCATGCCAGGGCCTTCCATAAAGTACGTCATGAGTCTGATGGTGTTTGGTCCAGATACATGTACATGTACAGTAGCTATGTAGCTGATTTGATCCCTATCACCATACATGAAGGCTGCCAAACCATAACGTCATAAGTGCCAAGAATTTTAAAAAAATGCGTTTTTACCTCAATACATTGCTATTTTTTCTTAATTCAACTTCAATGTTTCGCAACATTTGAACTTGTTTTCTTGGAAAAATATCTTTTTTCATAATATTTAAGAATTTTTATATCATTTTTGGAAACACATTAAAAAAAAATAATATTTTACATGACATCGTTCAGTTTATTTTTCTTTGATTTGTGGCACTTAAAACTGTATGGTTTGGCACTTTCCACATGAAACATTATCGTGCATGGAAATTATGACTTTCTCAGATCTGGCCATATATGGCACTGATCTTATATGGTTGAAAACTCCCATGAACATATCCGAGTCAGTCCAATCCTAACATACTTCAACAATTAAAAATAAAATAGGTCCAAATTGGAATTGAAATATCAGGAGTCAACATTTGACAATAAAAAATTAATAAATAACTTTGATGCTTCCAAATCTGAAATGTTTACGGGACAGCTGGAGCGATGTAATAAAAGGTTTTTATTTCTTTATTTAATAAAACCCCTTATTAAGGGTGAGCGCCTTTCGACGTAATAATTTTCTGGGCAATATTTATGAACGCGGACTTTCTAGCGATGATAAAAAACAAAAATGTGAACGTGTTATGTACGAAATTTAGGTAAGTGGGACATTTTGTATCCTGGTGACCCGCAAAAAAGCAAAAGAAAATAACTTAAGAAAAATAACTTGAAAAAAATAACTAAAAAATAACGCGGCGTCTGAAAGGGATTTCTGGTGAAAATTGTCACAATTTATTTCCTCGAATATTTGATATTCAAAAAAAATTGTCAGCAGAAAATTTCTGGCAATACGTGACGTCACGACCACGTGTTGCAGTGCTTTTATTACACGTACTTGAAAACCAGTTTAAATTAACGCTGGGATGAAATAAAATCCGGGAAGTTTTTAGGGGTTTGGTAAGGGGGGGCTATAGGCTATTGCCCTCTGCCTAATCGTAATGTTAAACGACATAGGTAACGAAAAACTGAAAACGCCTTTGGGTGAAAAGGTCTGCATAGTGTTTTTACGACCTTAAATTCAAAAGGGCCTATGTGCCAAAACAACGATAATAAAAAAATGCAAAAAGTAGTTAATTCTTGCAGATTTGCATGTACATGTATGATCCAAGCCCAACAAAATATTCAGAATTGTTTGTTAGGATTGGTTTAAAGACAATTGACAATTCTTGCAGTGTTTTTGCACTTAAACCCTTTTGAATAATTTGAATTCCAAGTCTTCAATTATCGATATTCATGAACACGTAAGGGTGATATGCGAAGTTTTCAAATGGTGATGATTAAACAGTAACTAGCAGACACTAACCATGCAAAAGAAATGTATTTCAAATGCATTTTGAAATATATTGCAAATTGTAAAATGTATTGCAAATGTATTTTTCAGAAAAAGATCCATGATAAATGCATGTTAGAATGCATTTACAATCCATTATGAAATACATTTATGTCTCAATCTACATCTATTTTGAAATGCATTTCAAAATGCATTTATTTTCCATATGGGATTTCACTAAGGGGACGTTCAAGTATTACGTCATGATCTTGGGATGACAAATTTTGAATATTTTTGTCAGTGATGTTGGATTTTAACCCAAATTTTTGTTTTTAAAAATGACTCAGTAATCATTGGCCCATCAACATGCCAACCTCCTTCCCCTCTAATATGGTGACATAATACTTGAACATAATTTTCGATGCCATGTCAATTAACATTTCTTTGCATGAGAAATTTGTTCTCAAATATTTCTCCGTGATGATGGATTGTAATACAAATTTTTTATTAAAAAATGATCGATGATCCATCAGTATGCCAACCTCCCTCCGCCATAGATAATGACACAACATTTTGATAAAACGGTACTTGTCCATTAGCGGAACTACATATTATGTTAGGGAGGGTTAGGTTAGGTTAGGTTAGGTTAGGTTAGGTTAGGTTAGGTTTGGTTAGGTTAGGTTATGTTAGGTAAGGTTAGGGTAGGTTACCGTAGGTATAAACGCTCAAAAAACCTAACCAAACCTAACCTAACATAACAGGTAGTTCCGTTAATGGACAAGTACCGATAAAACTTGCTCTGAATTTGAAATTGTTTCTTAATGATTTCTCAGTGATGATGATTTTATGCAAAGCTTTATTTTTATAAAAATAAAAAATTTGACTCAGTAATCATTCGTCCGTGACCTAATACTTGAACGTTATTTTTCATGACGTTTTGATAAAAATTCCAGTCATTACAAATTATTTCTGTCGATGATCAAGGCATGATTTAGTTTGGGTTGGTGCTAAAATCTCCCAAATTTCAATGTTTCCTGATTTTCGAGCCCCTGAAAGTGTTTTGACACTGTTTTCTAAATCGCTGTAATTCCTCGTGAAAAACGCGGTAATTGCTTGCCCAGACCGCTTTTAGGGACCAGTAGTTTTAACCGACTGGGGCTTTTTCTGTTAAGTATTTTACGATGGGTTTTATGTCGATTAAATGGGCTTTTTCGCTCAAATTCGTCTCTTGGACCAATAAAATGAGAAAGCGGCGATGCTTTAACGACCACCTGTCACTTTCGCCACCCCCACCCCCTAACCCCCCACTGACCCCCCACTGACCCCTCCGTTGTGTCCGAGCTCACTTCCGAACATGTTCACTGACCGCAATTTTGCGACTGTATTTCAAACAGTAAAACAAAACAAAACAAAAAATAAATGGGCCAAAGGAGGACACCAAATGGCCCATACGTGTCAATTTACACAAACCCAAACAACACCAACAGGCTCAAATTGTCAGTGATACATTTTCAGTCATATCGCAGCCTTAAAAAATTAAGAAACTTAGGGCTGAGCTACAGTCAGTGTTGCCAGATACTGCATGCATTTACAGGGGATTTTCCGGTGGCGCTTTTACCAATAGACACCTTTTCCTGCACTTTCGTGGCGCTAATCATAGTTAAGAAAATTAAGAGATTGGCATGTGGGTAGGTTCGGAAAATTAGGTAAGCCAACTTAAGACCAAAAGTTAGGCCAAAAATTACGAGTGAACAGGAAACATTAGAAACGTTCAAATATTACATGTATAGCCACATAAAATTTTCATAAATTTTCAGACATTAGTAGTGACATTATCACTGACCGAAAAATATTTATAATTAAGATACATGGTACATTGTAATCTATAAATGATCTGATCAAATACTTGGCATGAAGGATTTTAGTTCAAAAACACATGATCAAAAAAAAAAGTCTGGGAAAATCGCCATCACAAAGATGATGACCTAATCCCGTCAACGATAAAGTATTTACAAAAAAATGTGCAATTGCTAAATAAAAAATCTCGTCAGAAATCCATCTAATCTTACATCAGTAATTAATCAGTATTATTACGACTATAATAATAATAATAATTTTATTCCTACGATTGGAAAAAAACATGTGGTCATACGCTTGCTTTTTTCCAATTTTTTTCAGTTTTCGTTGAAATTTTGGGCCAAGAAAATAACTCACTGCCTTAATTATCGTTCGCTTTAATTGAACTCTTAATTTCGATTAAAAAACGCCTTGATTTTTTAGCAAACCTTTTACCTGAGCAGAAAGTCGCAAAAAATATTGTTCCAAATACCGCTTTAAATTGGCGAAACAATAAAACAAGAGACCAAAAAGGGAACAATTAAATTTAGTTTTCGTGCTTAAATTCACGAAAATTGCTGTCCCAGAAAAGCCGAAAATGTGTTGTTTAAATATAGGGGCCTAAATGCCGAAAATTATAACCTGCCCACGTATACCTTGGCAAGAAGTGTGATTTTTACACGTTCGCCATACGCGATTGCATCGTACTTAAAAACAAAATACTTTCGAGGTGACGAAATTGCATTTTTTCACTAAAAAAAATACAAAAAAAGGTACTGGTACCCGCATCGTGTATTCAGCGTCCAACACTTAATTTCCAGCACATGAAATCAAAAATTAACATTCAACATGCAGGCGACAATTTTCGTTTTATTTTTCGCCACTTTTATTTTATTTTTTATTTGTTTGTGAAAAAAACGACAAATCAGGACGTAATGTATTTAATTTCGAGAATTCGTAACCTACTTGAGAAAATGTCACGGCGAAATTCCGGTTAAATTGCAAGACATGATGGTTTCGAAAACGGTTAGATACTCGCAAAAAATTAATAGTTTTCAAAAGAAAGAAATGAGGAAACAACGGGCTTTGTCTTAAAAAAATGCGTATAAAAACACTGCACGAATTGAAATTCTGCGAATTCGGAAAAAAAGGATAAAATGTCTGATCAAAGAGCGTAATTAGTGATTTGCCTCATTACAAGCCGGCGAAATGATATGATAACAAATGGGTCCGATCAAACTGACTGTCAGCTAGGCTTAACGACCCATTAGCGGGAGATTAATGGCCCGTTAGCGGCGAGGGAAATCGATCCACCAATTAGTATCGTTGACCATTAAAATTAAAATTTTATTCCATTTTGATTTACGTCTGCCATAATCCCACTAGTGATAAATCATCGATCGGCAATTAGCTAATCGGACATTAAGGAAACTAAATCGCAATTGCATAACAACTGTCCGAGTACAATTGTATTATGTCATTATTTTTGTTAGGATGGAAGAGTTTCGACCAACTCCAATCAGTACCGAGAATAATTTGCAAATAAAAAAGCATTTAATAAAAAATTGTGGTAAAATCAAATAGATTTCATCCAGTTTATCACGAAGTTTCGGGGAATTTTGTTCTAAATTTTTTCTTTTGTGTCACTAAATCCATCATTTTTGACTTATTTTTGGGTTAAGGCCCATTGAAAGTGACTTGTGACTTTGGGCACACCCTGCTCAAAATTTCGAAACACAATTTCTCCTTTCCTGATCAACATATTAAAATATTTTTTTTTGTAAACATTAAGAGGGACTTGCGTTTCATTGGATGTGCTCTTGACAACTTGGGGAAATGCATCTGATATTAATAAAAACGATAATTCTATGTTTGACTTTTTATTTTGCTTTATGAGCTATAGATGGCAGCACCTGCCGTCTGAATGGGAATATAAGAGATTTAGAATTTGGAACAATTCTAAAAACGAAATGTCTTTTAATTTTATATAGCGCAGGAACTTACTATCAGTAATATATAAACTTTGAATTAAAACATTTAGTTTCATCTGAAATGATCATATCATATCTGTGGAAAATTATGAAAATTCAATTGCAAAAATTCACTTTCAATGGGCCTTAAATTTTGTAGTGATGCTGGGCGTCTCAAAGTCAGCATTTTGTAATCTTGAATAATGTTTTCAATGTTTCAAGTATTCAACTATGTATCTCATCAAGTTACAAGAGACGTGGATAAATTTACACATTTATATTATCCTGCATATTTTGTGTCCATTTTGCTCATTTGCAACATTTTTTAAAGTTAGTAAATTTATCAAAATCATTGTTTTTCGTTTCTGGCCCCAAAGTCAAAGGGTCTCAAAGTCAGGATTTTGTAATCCTGAATAATGTTTTCAATGTTTCAACTATTTAACTACTCAACTATCAATTTCATCAATTACGAGAGACGTGGATTAATTTATAAATTTATATTGGCCTGCATATTTTGCGTCTCATTTTGCTCATTTGCAACATTTTTAAAGTTAGTAAATTTATTAAAATCATTGTTTTTCGTTTCTGCCTCCCAAAATTGGGTTAACGAATTCGTCGATATCGTTTCTTCCGATTAGGAGCGTGGCTCACTAAGTGCAGGAGAGAAATCCTCCAAATTAAGGTCAATAAATAGCATTCATTTCTGATTTCCAGAATGGGATTTTTTTTTCACTGCAGTGCGAATTGCTATCTCGCATCCCAGCTCGACATTTTCCGCGAAGCCATTAACAGCAGGCTGGAATAATTTGAATTTCAATTTGGCCCCATCTCGAATTTATGATAATTTGGGGGGCGATTCATTAGGCAATCGGTCTATAATCTATAGATAGTGCAAACAAGGCGGCGGGTAAACAACCGACTTCCAAACTTAACATCCTGTGGTGAACTTAGCGAACGACTGCTAACATTTAGCCACACTATTTTCTTATAATGACGCTTTTAATGCATTTGAAGAAAAAAAAAACTCAGAATGAAGTGAGTGTAAAATAGGAGGGCTCGGAGCAATTTGAGGGGAGAAAAATTTACGGATTCATTCATAATTTCCTCGCTGTTTTTACGCTCTCACTCGTCTGGTGAAGACCTGTTATTTTTTTTAATTTCATTTTTTTGTGAGTGAGCTATTGAAAATTTTCGGTTTCGAAATCAGGTGGAAAATTGGGCGCCCTACGTGCATTTGTCCACGTATCGCATAACCTATAAGTACAAAAATGTATGACGAAGAATTTTGCCAGAAAAAAATTAAAGAAAATTGCCAAAATATGTTTTTTTCCTATGGAACTAAGTATTAACTAAGTATGAGACAATGTAAAACCGGAATGTGCAATTATTTTTTTGAAATGTATGTGATTAAATCAATAAAGCTAATTTACCCATTATTTGAGTGTTACACAAACATGTTTTACATGTACAGGCGTAATGAACACTTCATTCACCAATTTAGTTTCGTTAAACAACTTATTTTCTTTAACAAAAATTGGCCAACTTAAAATTATGAAATGTGATGAAAGTGATAGTCACTGTTCATATTTTACCAACCAGTGGATGAAATGAGTAGTTAATTATTTTCAAATTATTTTCAAATTATTTCAAAATATTTAGAAATGAATGTTGAAGGAGTTTAACTGCCCAAAACACAATGAGAAAATAAATACTGTATAGTGTATTTTAAACAAGTTGTTAACAGGTGCACTATGGTAATACAACCCAACCAATGCAATACAACGAAATTTAGATTTTGTTGTTTAAAGCACAAATTGCATGGGGAACTGAGTATTTAAAATATTTTAAAACATTTAGAAACATACAGTGTATGTCAGCTTCTCAAAACGAAACTGGAAAATATGTAGTGTATTTTCAGACAAGTTTTTAAGCTTGTTTAAACTTTGATACAGCCCAACCAATGCGATGGAACGAAATTTCGATTTAAAAAAAAAAATATACAACATTTTTAAATGATTTAAATGACATAAATTACATTCAACATGTGTATGTTATTTAAAATACATGTATGTTCAATCATCAGTAACAATTTGCGCTTTAATTACAAATCAATGGAAACCGTTTTTCAAACAGCAATAATTTCTCAAGGCCTTAAAAATTCGTAAACTACTCGGTAAAATGTCTCCAGGAAAGCAAGGCATGTTTACTTGGATGTTTTCAAACATGTCTGCTGGCAAAATTGTTTTTGCCAATGTTCTCAGGTGTCGATAATTTCGTAATTACCAGTAACTACTGACACAAGTTGCCTTATTGCTCAAGGCGGGTGAGTTTACGCAAATTTTCGATGACATTTTCATTTCTTGGAAACGAAAACGGAAAAAAAAAGAAATAAAAAGACGAGTTTCGAGGGGGCTAAAAACGAGATATTTGCGTCTATTTATCTCTCATTTGGTGGTGAGCAACAGGTGGATGAATTTCTGAAGCAATATCTGCTCGATTTTGGTCAAACTTCCTTTACTGATAATAAAAAAGCTTATTGGCATAGGCCTCGTGACGAAATTTGCATTTCGGCGAAATATTAAACTGAATTACAAAACTGGATTTTCCGGGATATTTTTTTCCCTTTTTATTGATTTTTTTTATTTTTCAAAATAAACGAAATGTCGTCACGTAGCCATTACTTAATTTCACTGACACACGAAAGTAAATATTTATAGACCATTAATTGAACGACCCAAATAAGCGAAAAATTTCTGGATTAAATTGGCGAAAAAATGATAAATGGCGCTGCTAATTCATTATCGAATCACGTTTAATTAATTACTCATGAGTTATCATTAATCGCACAAAAACCTTGTTTGGAAAAAAACTGCTTAGAGTTTCAGACCCCATTAAGCAGTCACTTGCTCGT
Organism: Cylindroiulus punctatus; assembly: GCA_034695085.1. Lineage (NCBI taxonomy): Eukaryota > Metazoa > Arthropoda > Diplopoda > Julida > Julidae > Cylindroiulus > Cylindroiulus punctatus. Next base: position 10,242 of record JAQFYZ010001879.1, read on the forward strand.
TCGACACGTCTATCTTAAGCAGTTTTCGATGTGCTCGATGCTATTTTCTGCTACTTTTTAAGTTGCTTGGCTAAGGGTGCCTTCACTCAAACCACCCCCATACAGAATCCCAAATGAAGTATCCTCAAGTCAAGTAAAGACTTGTGTCACAAACTATTTCATACCAATTTCCCCAGTCTTTATATCTAAGTTGCTGTCCTGAGCATATTTTAATCAGATTATTAGACACATAAGCAACCACCTACTTATTCAACACGTCCATCTCAAGTAATTTCTCTGCTAAACTTTAAAACTACACGTACAGTGTACATGTACAATAAGTTCAGAATGTGGTTGTTAGTAAGGGAAGCGGAAACGACCCTGCAAATATTTCTCGATTGGCATTTGAGCATTTTTCATTCGTTCTTGGTTGATTTATAATAAATCTTGAATAAATTCAAGAGAGGGAGACAACAACCAGGAAAGATCTATAGGGACAAGTTTTTTTCTGCTGTTTTGTTCTCGTCCAACTTTTTCATTGTTGAACGCATGTTGTCTTTCCTCGTAAGCTGGTTTTCAATGAAGAGGTGAGAGGTCAAAGGTGGGGGTGGGCAAATACGAAAAAAAAAACAGTCGGGTAACTAACGTGTCCATTAGACTAGTAAGTCAACGACCTAGCAAATGGACGAACGGGATTGGTCCATTCATTCATCAACCATTTTACTCGTGTTGTTTTTTACGACCGCTTGTTTTTTTATGCCCCTTAAAAACAACAACAAAAGTGGTAAAAGATTTCGACTGGACGATCAGCGCGCACCCATTGAACCCGCTACCCCGACGGGGGCGCCACCTGCAAGTTGAAAATTTTTCAAGAACTTAAAATTAACTTCAGTACCGTACTTGCATGTATGAAGGGGTGTAAGGGACAGTTGTGTAGTCACCTTTTACTCGGACTTGCATGGTCAAAAGGGCGTTTTAACTTGCAAAGAATGCAGCTATTGCGATGCAATTCAAATGTTTGCTACAGAAAAGCTTTGAGCTACTACGCATCTGTACACATCTGTAGAAGCCATTTCGCATTTAAGTCAAAAAATGCCAAAACTTGACTTACACCACTTTCCCTGAAATTTTTTCATCTTTTAAAATTAAGTTCATACTTGCATGTATGAAGGGGTGAAAGGGACAGTTGTGTAGTCACCTTCCACTCGGACTTGCATGGTCAAAAGGGCGTTTTAACTTGCAAAGAATGCAGCTAGTGCAATGCAATTCAAATGTTTGCTACAGAAAAGCTTTGAGGTGCTAGGCATCTGTACACATCTGTAGAAGCCATTTCGCATTTAAGTCAAAAAATGCCAAAACTTGATTTACACCACTTTCCCTGAAATTTTTTCATCTATTTAAAATTAAGTTCATACTTGCATGTATGAAGGGGTGAAAGGGACAGTTGTGTAGTCACCTTTTACTCGCACTTGCATTGGCGAAATGGGCGTTTTAACATGCAAAGAATGCAGCTATTGCAATGCAATTCAAATGTCATTTAAGTCATAAGATGGCAAAAATTGACTTACACCACTTTCCCTTTCACCCCTCGCATTTTGCCAATAGTTGTTTATTAAGTTTATAATGTTTAGCTGCGTAAACGTTTTCATATCGCAAATGGTAAATGAAAACCAGGAAATATGTGCCATGTAGTGACGTCACTTCCATGTTTAAAATTGAATTTCTGCAAATTGTCTATTTTTCCGTCCTATTATGGATGTCCCCCACGAGGCACTTATTTCCTAACAGGTGACCCCAACAGCATTGTTCATGCTTGTCATTCCTACCGAGTGAAATCACGTTTGTCGGTCATAACTTGGTCCACAAGGACACCCACCCCCACTTCACCCCACCTCACCCCACCCCCACCAATGGCGTCGTCACTGTTGTCCAGCATGGAAACTGTTCACCAACTGGTCATGTCTTTTCGCCAGTTAAATTTTCGAGACCTCAAGTTGCAAACCTGTTGCTATTTCTGTCGATTCAAGGTTGATTTCGATCTTTGTAAAGCCAGCAATTTCACCCCATGCATGATGGATGGATTTGCAGAAATGGCAGCGATAAGTGAAAAAGGAGGACAAACGTAAGGAAATGAATTTAACGAAATGCAGGGCAATAACAATAGACGTGCAGGAAAACTGGGCCAAACTCAGACAGTCTCGGCTCGGAAACACCTGAAAACTGCTGCGAAATTGCTCGGAATGTACTTGAAAAGGGCCGGATAAGCGAACGCTACGATATCTTCCCTGCTCCAAATGTGCGCAAATGTGCGTATTTCAACAGCACCTGTCTAGTAGACAAGAATGACATGTCCTAGCTGTTGTAATTTGCTTTTCATTTTGTATTTTTTCTTACCTAACCTAGCCTAAACTAACCTAAAAATGCAATGTTTTCATTTTGCATCAATCAGCCCACAAACGAATTCGATGCGATTCAAGTTAATGGAGAATCACCAAGGTATTGGCGCAGCACAACATTTTTATATACGAATATTTAACTTAATTGACGTTAATTATAAACGTGTATTTCCGTAACGAAAATACCAGGAAGTTTAAGTCAACGTTTGTGGTTTTTTTTAATTAAATTTTAATAACGATCATTGTGTTGTTCTAAGTACTTCAATTCAATTAATTCATTTTTCACTTTACAAATTTTTTGATGCAATTTTCCTGCACATTTTGCATATTACTGTCATTTATCGTAACTTTTTTATGTAATGTTACGTCTTGGACTCGGCGTTGATGAGTGAGTGAGTGAGTGAGTGACGACAATCGATATTATATCAGCTTACATGTATACTGTATGTAGAAATGTTATACATGGAACTTCATGGCACCCCATATCCAAAGAAAATGCATTGTGTAATGTATTTCAATTTGCAAAATGTATTTGAAATGCATTTTGAAATGTATTTCAATTAATGAAATATATTTCAAATGCATTTTGAAATGTATTTCAATTAATGAAATATATTTCAAATGCATTTGGAAATGTATTTCAATTAATGAAATATATTTCAAATGCAATTGGAAATGTATTTCAATTAATGAAATATATTTCAAATGCAATTGGAAATGTATACGCCAAACTGTGTAATGCAGTTGTAATATATTTCGAAATATATAGTTATGCTGAGCTATATTATAATGCATTTCAGGTTTAATTGAGATAAGATTTTAAATTCATTTCACAAAATGGACCTTACTAAGGCAACTCGTCAATAATGGATTGTGCAGTGAATTTTGTGTGAAAATAATATTTTTACACAAAATTTGCATAACCTGCAGTTTGAATTGAAATGTATTTGCAATGCATAGTAAAATATATTGTGACATGTATTTTGAAATACATATTTCAAAATACTTGTATGTGTTTTGCAATATATATTGCAAAACATTTCGAAATACATAATACAATACATATTGTAGTGCCAATTTAAAAGTTATTTTCCAATGTATTTCCAAATGCATTTCTTGCTATGCATTTCAAAATACATTTCTTTTCCATATGGGACCTCAGGTGTGGTGATCCTGTTTCTATTATAATAATTGAATAGTAGGGGGAGTGGGGGGTAGGAAATGCAGGTCAACTTTTGTTTATAAAAATGTCCTTATTGATCTCTATTAAAACCTCTGCACTCACTGAAATACATGTACATGTACATCCTGTTCAATTCATTTCAAATCAATTCATCTCATTAACATTAACAACTACAATATCAGTAAGTGTTGCAGCGCCATCTGTGATGTTTAATGGCGTCCTATTAAAATTCCCATCTTGTATTAGTGGTCATTCCGGCCTTAATCATCTTGAGTGGACATTCGAGTGTATCGGATTGACGGTTGTTGAGGACAAAACAACAACTAGTCTTATCGCCAATGATAATGACGAACAATGTTTGCTAACCAGTTGCTGACCACCGACTCGTTTCCAATTAGGATTTCACGGAGTAATGAGCGGAAATTAATCTTCATCAATATTTCGCTCTCGATTAGCGGCCAGTGGACAACCTCGATTGTTGTTTTTTTTATTGTCATTATTATCGGAAAAATGGGCTTTCAATTCGGAGGACGTTTTCGTTGTAAACCACACGCAAACAGGCCAGCAAAAAAATTAAAAATGCGAAGTGACTGGGCTATATTTTACGACGCTCGTCGTTTTCACATGTGAAAATAAAACTGATGGGGGGTTTTATCCTAGATTTTACGCATTTTTCTCGCTAATTGTAGACCAGCAGCGTCCGTGTCCAACCTTGGCAGAAAAATCCCTGCAAGTTGCATGCACCACGTCAGGAATGCCAACAATTTGTAATGTCCAAGGACTTGTCGTGTTGGTTTTTTTTGGCTGTTTTTTCTTCTGTAACTTATTTAGAGATACAGGTGTAAAGGGCTGTGGGGGTTGGCCCCTCAACCTCCTATTTTTGCTTTTCATTATAGTCACTAATTGAAAATTAGAGGAATTTCTTGAAAACTGATTTTAAATACTAGTATCTGGGCCATATTTCTTAAAAATGAGGAGTGTGAGGAGTTGAGGTTTCGATGTCATGAAACATGGAATGACACTTGGTTAGGAAACACGATAACCTCAACTTACTATTTTGGGCTGTTCATAATAGTCACTGAAAAAGTCATCGATTGAACAATTAAAATATTTTCTTGAAAATTGCTGAATTCACCAGAATGGTTGTTGCCAATTTTAAGTATCAGGGCCCTACTTCATAAAAAATGAGAAGTGTGATGAGTTGATGAATCTGAGGGATAGCTGTGAGGAGTTGAGGTTTCGATGTCATGAGACATGGAATGATACTTGGTTAGGAAACCTGAGAACCCCAACTTATTATTTTGAGCTGTTAATAATAGTCATTGAAAAAGAGTTATCCGTTGAAAAATGCAAAGAATTTCTTGAAAATTGCTGAATTCACCAGAATGGTTTTTGTCAATTTTAAGTATCTGCAGGGCCTTACTTCATAAAAAATGAGAAGTGTGATGAGTTGATGAATCTGAACGATAGCTGTGAGGAGTTGGGGTTTCACTGCCATGAGGTATCCCTCAGATTTATCAACTCCTCACAATTCTCTCTTTTATGAAATACAGTTTATATATACACATGTAGGGTGCAGGGTTAATTTCTGAAAAAAAGTGAGGAGTGATTGATGAATCTGAGAATCAGCAGCGTGGAGTTGAGATTTCAAAATCATGGAATAACATATTGTACTTGATTAGGACAAAACCTCAACTCCTAACAGCTATCCCTCAAATTTATGCACTGCTCACACTACTCATTTGCATGAAATTTCTGCCTTCAGAATAATAGTTTTTTTTTAGTACTTTAAATTGTTAAATGGATGACATAAGTTTCAAGTTCATTCAATTAAGCTCAATAAATAGTACTTTCAGTAAAGCGAACTCAAAAATTATGCCTGGTAATTTTTTTAGAAGCTTTATAAATGACATCCTGGACTTTTTTCGCATTTTGTTAACGATTGTTAAAAACATTCACATGCATCAAATAATATTTTCTAGATGTGTTATTTTCCATATTTACAGTAAATTACACATATTCAGGAATCACTTCCAATAAACCACATTTTCAGACAAGCCTGGATGGTTGAAGTTTAAAAAAAACTTCCAGCCCAAATTAGCAGGTTTTTTGAGAAGGTGCAAGCAATTTTATGTGCTAAAAATTTCCTGTTTTTAATAACGTCATGCTGGACGTGTGCAGGGTTGACGCCCATTTGACTTTCTCTGTTTTGTTATTTATCTCCCTCGATTATATGGTTTGAAAGACATTAAAACTTTCCCAAAATAATTAAAAATTCTGAAGGAATAGGCGACGTGCACGGTATTCGTAGCAAAGTTTTCGTCACAGGTCGCCTATATCTTAATGCGTGTTTTTTAATTCGTTTTTAATTCATTTCCAGAGATAAAAAGAGCGAGCAAAACAACATTAAAACAACTTAATGGCACTCGAATGAAGTTAAATTTATCCCTGGAACCATAAGCAACATTCGTTTCTGATGGATTTTTAAATGTCTTTTTTAGGGTGGAAAATTCTGAAGAAAATTTGCAATTTTTATATTCAGTTTATCTTTTGGCAACCTTAAGATCACGCAAACAATTGCACATTTTTAAAAAAGGTATTGTTCAGTCGAATTCATTTCAATTAAGATAACAGTATTTACCAAACTGTTTCTCAGAAAAATGTATTTTAAAGCAGTTTCACTTGAAAAACTATTAAAGCACATATTTCATCCTTAAAGTGTTTAATCATATTTCATTTATAAGCGTATTTTGAAAGAAGAAAATTCATTTCAAAATAATACAAGTGTATTTTCAACGTTGAAAATGCATTCAAAAATAATTGTATGCTTTTATGAATAAAAAGTGTACATTTGTAATGTAGAAAATGCATTTTAGTCAGAAAATTGTATTTCATCATGAATTTCAATCAGAAAACTATAATTAACCAAAACTATATCTGATTCATGTATCATGTATCATGTATCATGTTCATGTTTATTTTTCTCATCTCAAAACTGTATTAAAAAATAACAGCATTGATTAATGTACTTTCCAGTTACGTATTAAATTTAAAAAAATTACGATGGAAAATTTACTTTTCACCTATTTGTTTTTTAAATTTTACATTTTTATGTTCTTCGAGGAATTCGATTTCCTGGCTGGACAATTTTGAGGCAATTTTACGATTTTCGTACAGCTACCCATGCACATGTAGGGTTTTGTCTCAAATGTTCATAGCTATTTTTTTTTCTGAAATATAAATTTATGTTTCCATTACACCGATTTATTGCCTGCATTTCCGCGTTTCACGAACAATAATTTCGGTTGACCGTAATAGGCCAAAATTTTGATTTTCTTTATTTCATTTTATTCGTTATTTTTAGTTACATTTTATTACAAATTACAAATGTTGCCAGGCTTTATTGTGTATTAAAACAGTTTACTTTTTATCAAATCGTCCAAATTTGCCACATTTTTGGCATCATTTTTACAAATGAAAATAAAATAAACAATGATTATACGTAATTTACTATTAATAACAATGTATTGAAATTCATCGCCGAATCGCATTCGGAACGTTTTTTTGTTGTTGTTGTTTCGAATATTGCAGTACTTTTGTTTAACATTGTTGTACTTTATTTTATGTTTTTTACTAATCTATTTTGTTTGCGGAAATTTTCCTACCCATTCTGTGCATGTCAGGTGTTGACTATGGGTATATTAAATTGAATTTATTTCAATTGAAATTCAATTCACGAATGAATGAAATATTGAAAATACAATTTTCTGAATAAAATCAACTTTAAAAATACTTTTTCTGAATGCACGTAAGCTTAATTTAAAAAATGCATATTTCTGAAATTCACTTTTTAATTTATTGAAATTTAACGAATGCATCCAGCTTCTTCAATATCGAATGCATTTGTATAGTTGTACTAAGTTGCATTGATGTATTTATGTTTTGCATTTCAATTTATTGTATTTACAAATTTGTATTTGTATATGCAAACAATGCAGCTATTCCTTAATCCTCAAACTTTTGTCGTCATCTGTCAGCAATTTACAAAAACTTTGACACGCTACACATTCCTTTACAACACAGTTTGACATTTTCGGAGTCCATTTCCGCACATAACTCAAAAAAATGAAAAAAAATACTGGACTTACACCACTATCCCTTTCAACCCTTTAATTGTAGATGGATTTTCGTCAAATAAGCACCATAATAAAATTACGAGCAGCACATTTCATGCCTAACTTTCGCTATATGTCACTCTGGTCATCATTTTTCATGTTGTGCAAATTCTCCCAATATTCCAGAACACAATACATATTTCTCGACAAAAATGCATTAAAAACTAATAAAATATAGCTAATGTATGGAACAGGTGGTTGTATATCGCCCACTCTGAACATAATGTAAAATACATTAAGTTCCTCCAATTCTCAAAACAGTTACTGCACATGTATCATACTGTATCACATGAAAATCATCGAAATAATAGAATCCCAATCCAATGCATGGTATGTTAGTTCATTAAACAGTATACTTTTGTACATGTAACCTTAAAGAGAACACTGACCAGTAGAGAAATTCATCGAAATTTCGTCCTAGATTTCGGATGTGTACATGGGCAAAACCGCTGACCTTTCCCCCCACCTTGTTTATAATTTATACGTTACTGATTTCGAACGCAATCTCTTTAATTTGACACCAATTTTTGGTGGCGACCCGTGTTACCCCACGGGCCGGTGTTCCATTGCACTTCTGGCTGATAGTGAGCTGGGCGTGCACCATTAATATTAATACACACATTTGGCGAAAAAATATATACCCTATGTTCGAATATATATATCGCTTCTGTAAAACAGAAACGACATTTAAGTCGCTTATCTTCGAACACGAATTGTCATGGTCATTTATCACCTTCAAACTGACCACTACAGTATATCTACATCGCCATGTACACGCTCCAACTCCAAATTTCATTTCCATAAAATTAGCAGAAAATCAACCTCCAAACCCCTCAAAATCTTGTATTTCGTTGTCTCCGCACAGGTGCGTGGCGATGGCTGCGTGCACCGATATTGTATGTCCAGTTTTTCCAAAATTTAAATTGGGTTAATGCTTCCTATCCACATGTAATTTTTTGGCTTAATTTTGGTTGGCTTTGATAATTTTCCAACCCTACCCACATGCCAATCTCTTACTTTTCTTAAGTTGTCCAAATTTCCATACACGTATAGTATGCAGTTGGCATGCACGCACATTGTATGTCCTTTTTGAAATTGTAATACACGTGCAAGTATAGTATGTCCAACTGTGGCATGCATGAAGGTGAAAATCATGTTGTAAGTTTACATGAATCTACAGCAATTTCGCTTTCTAAGCTTATTTAAAACAATTAAAACAATCAAATTTATAATTACGTTATCAAAATATGCATCTGAAGTCACAAAAATAACAGTATTATTACTGAAACAATAAGGGGATTTTTAAAGGAATTTTTAAGACGTTTGTTTTGGAAATACATGCATTGCATTACATTCAGAAATACATGATGTTGTTACGAACTTGTTTCGTTTTGGTTGGCCTCAATAAAATATTTATAAAACAAATTTCACAGATAACATTTCATCAAATTCAATTCAGAAATGCACATTATTTCAAAGCAGCTATTTTTTTCGAACTCAGATATACATGAACATGTACTGCATATTCCCACGAACTTCGATAAGTTAACCATAATATATGCTAAAGTATAGATTTGATATTTTCGATGAATTTCGTTGGATGATTTTGATGGTTGTGAGCAGCTATTTTTAAGCTTCTCAACAACGTGTATACCAAATTGAAGGTTAAATAAATATCAAGAACAACAATGGCGTGTGTAGAGGAAACTGCAGGGTATACATTTCAAAACAGCTTTTTTAGGGTTTATCAAAAAATTGTTTACACAGCCGATAATTTCCAAAGTGCCTATGAAATGATTTACTGATCATCTATCATGTTTAGCAAACAGTTTGAGAGGCAACCTGGGAAAAACTGATGATTAGGCTGAAGAAACATTTTTTTATTTATAAATGATTGTTAGATTATCCTCGCGTGGATTACGTCGATAAGTAAATTTTTCGATGTCAACTTAAGAAGGCGCCTACGGTGCTGCCACCTGGAGGGCAAGTCGCCAACTCCCACAGAAAATAGTCCCCTCTTATAAGCTCAAAAATACGAAGTTGAAATTCGTTTTAAATGCAAAATATGCACAAAATCAAAAAAACATATCGGGTACTTGTCCATTAAGGGAACTACCTGTTATGTTAGGGTAGGTTAGGTTAGGTTAGGTTAGGTTAGGTTAGGTTAG
>JAQFYZ010001880.1:0-20134 GCA_034695085.1 Cylindroiulus punctatus
CTGTCAGAGTTACCACAAGTGGCACAACGTTTCGGCTAGTCAAAGCCATCATCAGGTGCTAAATATTACAAATTTAGTTAGTTTTTACGTAAAAGTTTTTTAGGCGTGAGCCCATTCAAGATACGCTAAAATGCAGTTAGAAAACAGGGGATTCCTTAAAGTTTTGGAAAAATGCGAAGGGAAGTAAGGCAACAAAACAGGTTAACAATATTTACCAATTTAGTTAGTTTTTACATAAAAGTTTTTTAGGCGTGAGCCCATTCGAGATACGCTAAGATGCAATTAGAAAACAAGGAATTCCTTAAAGTTTTGGAAAAATGCGAAGAGAAGTAAGGCAACAAAACGGGTTAACAATATTTACCGTAAATTTGCATGTTTGATTTTGTTATTGGATGAACAATATTGTGCCACTTGTGGTAACTCTGACAGTGAAATAATATTGTTCATCCAATAACAAAATCTAACATGCAGTTTTTCGGTAAATATTGTTGACCTGTTCGCATTTTCCCAAAACTCTAAGGAATTCCTTGTCTACTAATTGCATTTTAGTGTATCTCGAATGGGCTCACGCCTAAAAAACTTTTACGTAAAAACTAACTAAATTTGTAATATTTAGCACCTGATGATGGCTCTGACTAGCCGAAACGTTGCGCCACTTGCGGTAACTCTGACAGTGAAATAAAAAACCTTATTACATCGTAATATACCTGTCACGGAGAAAAAATATGTCATTCCTTTCTTTAAAGGAAATATCAATCTTCGGGACAGTGACCGGCATTATGAACTGAAGCAATCTTTATTCACGGTCAATTCACCTTCTTCATGAAGAAGGGATTCATTTCCCGAAACGTTGTGCGGATCGTAACAAAAAATTGACCGTGAATAAAGATTGCTACCAGTTTAAAGGAAATAGGTAAATTAGAGAAAAAAATTTTAGATGATGCATGTATATAAATTAAAGAATATTAGAGATATAAATAGAGAAATAAATTAGAGACAAATATTCTGAAAAAAATAAGTTGTCAGGCCAAGTTTCGTAAAAATGAGGAGTGCGGGAAAAGTTGTCGAGTCTGAAGATTTGGTTAGCTCCTCGCTCCTCATTTTATGAAATTGGGACCCGTTGTTTAGCTCGGCCAGCCAAACGTTGCCGGTGCCGTACGCCCCCCGACGCGTAACGGGAGTCCATTTGAAGCCGCCGGCTGTCGATACCTTATATAAATATATTTTTCTTTATTTCGTTTGATGCCCGTTTTGTGATGACGAATGATGGCATGCATCTCCTCCTCGTGCGTCTCGTGTCCGCTGGCATGCTCTGAACGCTCGTACAGCCTACCAATTCCCACTCGCATCCGGAGAGTGACTGCGGCCGATGAGCAGCGCCTACCCCTCGACCCCCGTTGGCCCATCTACCTGCACCACTGTTCATCCCCGTTGTTCTCCTTACCAACCTGAATCCTGCTTCCGTATCTGCCTTTGCCGCTTCTTCTTTGCGTGCGGTTGCATGCGGTTGGCCGTGCCGCCACTCGGTCAGTACAAAAATCCGGTAATCGTATTTTCAAGCCCGTCAAAGGGGGCAGCGACTCGGTCCGGGCCTGGAAGCAAGAACCTCCACAAGGGTGTAAGGGCCCTCCTTTTTACAAACAGTCAATCACAAATCAGTTGTCCGTTACCCCAAAAATGGTACGGTAAACCGGGCATTTTTTAACTTTTAGCTTGTACCAAGCGCATTTATCAAAAATCAATGTTTTAGCTAAATCTGACCAAATTGGTTTTGCTTTTGTTTGGAGGGATGCAAAATTTAAACCATAAAATACTGAGATTTCCTGCTTTTTACATCGAATTTGTAACAAGCAATAATTGCTCGTAACCCCACAAATGGTACGATAAACCGGACATTTTTTAACTTTAAACTTGTACCAAGCGCTTTTATCAAAAATCAATGTTTGATCTAAATCTGACCAAATTGGTTTTGTTTTTGTTTGGAGGAATGCAAAATTTAAACCATAAAATACTGAGATTTCCTCCTTTTTACATCGAATTTATAACAAGCAATAATGGCTCGTAACCCCAAAAATGGTACGGTAAACCGGGCATTTTTTAACTTTAAACTCGTACCAAGCGCTTTTATCAAAAATCAATGTTTGATCTAATTTTGACCAAATTGGTTTTGCTTTTGTTTGGAGGGATGCAAAATTTAAAACCAAAAATACTGAGATTTCCTTCTTTTTACATCGGATTTGTAACATTGAACAAGCATCTCCTAGTTTTTTAAACATTTTTCAACGGTGAAATTTGTACGTCTTCCACCGCTAAAGGTCGCCGTGTTGTAACAAGGCATGTATCCTTCATCGCCGCACCCTCTAGCGGTGGGAGGATACACATCACCACTGGATATAATCTGAGTAAAACTTTGGAGAGCTGCTTGTTTGATGCGGTCAAGCTGAATCCGCATACCACTAATAGTAGTCTGCTGACATATATGCTGACACCCCGCATTGAGATCCACGGTAAATGTTAAAACCCGGTACAAATTTATACTTGTTGCACTTGTTGGTTGATAACAAAATTTGCTGTATTTTCCTCGTAGTGCTTCCGGGCCCAGAAGTGTCGCTGCCCCCTCGGCGGGCTCTCGCCACACTAACCACTAACCGCCTTGTTTTTGCAGCTCCCGACCACGGCCCGCAACTAACCAATACTAACAGTTCCTTCTTTGGTGTTTCTCTCTTTTTCTTTTTCGCATGCGCTCTCCGCTCCGTCGACCGACCAAACCTCGTACGATGCTCTCCAAATCCTGGCCCCACATTTTCCGTCTGAATGTTTCGGGGACCATCCTGTTGATGGGTGCCATCGTTCTCGCCTGGGCGCATTGGGGGCCTTCCTGCGTTCCCTGGTGTCGCGGCGGCGTCGGCTGCGGCGGCGGCGTCACCGCAACAACGACGACGACGGCGACTACGACGCAGTAGCCTCCAATCAGTCGGACTATGGCCTGCAGCAGCAGCCGCAGCACGTGGTGGTGCAAGAGAACGCCGTCTGACGGCTAGTGCTGTCCCCGGCTGGCTCCGTCCCTGCCCTGCCCTGGAGCTGGAGCCACCGCGAGGGCAGCACCTTCTATGCCGACTGGATGGCATACAGAAACTCCATCTGAACCACCCCGCCCCCACCCACCTGCTGAGCCAAGCCTTCTTTCAGGCAGCTAATTCACTGTTGACAATAACGAAACGGCAACCGGCAGCAACCGCGCCGACAACTGGACGCTCGACCGTGATCGCCTCCTCTTCCACACCACGGGTCCGGTCCATGGCCCCTTCCCCGGGAGCCCGTCGACGACGCGATATCCGGAGTCGCGGGACGATGAGAGGCTCAGCCTGCCTCTCGAGGTTGCGACTCCGCCCACTGGGCGGGATTTGATCTTCTTCCCATTGGCGCTGCCCGGATGTCTCTGCCTACTGGGCGGAGCGATCGACCGGCAACGCCTCGAATAATACTTTGGCCCCACCTTCTGGGTGGGGCGATGAGACAGATGCCAGTCGCAAACGCCCACACGGGAGTGACGGGCCGATGACAATGTGGCTGATGTTGCGGCTCCACAGAGCAGAGTGATCAGTGACAGTCATGACAGATGTGGCTCCACCTCAAGGGTGTAGCAATCGGCCAATAACTAACCGGATGTGACTCCGCCCCATAGGTGGAGCTATTGGAAGTTGGACTGCCTTATGGGTGGAGCTATCGGAAGTTGGACCGCCTTACGGGTGGAGCTTGTGGAAGCGGGCCCACCTCCAAGGCGGAGCAATCGCATAGGCGGAGCCATCAGATTGTTGATCTGCCTCATAAGGTGGAAGTTAGGCAGGCTGCACACTAAACTGACATGTCGGCTACCAGTGGCACTCAAAAGTGTTGGACGTGGCAATACGACCACCGCACAACTGTCTTGCAATTTCCAGACTCGGTCGTTTCCGCGTAGAATGAGAATCGTAGAATCCGGCAAGGACCTCCGCAGTTTTAAAGTCGTAAATTACACCGTTCATCGGTTGAAACGAAAAAAGACGGCGAAAATGCAAAATCGAAAGTGCAGCAATTGAGCGCGTTCTCAATTTGAACGCACTCATGCGTGCTTGCGCAGAGCCATCTGCCAGTCTGAAATTAAAAAACCTAGATGCGCTAATTTGCCGGTTTGCGAGTGACTGGCTAATGACAGATTAGTGCGCAGCTGGTGGACGACAGTGCTTGGCAAAACCTGGGTCCGCATCAGTTTGTAAACGCTAGTGCCTCAAGCTGGCATTTGTTAGTTTGGTGTGTAGCCTTCCTGATGGATTCTGGATCTACCTTATGGGTGGAGACATCTGAGTATGGCTCCGCCTTGTGGGAGGAGCTCTCGGATTGTGGCTCCACTTTGTGGGAGGAGTCTTGCTGGCTCCGCCTCATGGGTGGAGCTCTCGGATTGTGGCTCCACCTTGTGGGGGGAGTCTGACTGTGGCTCCGTCTCATGGGTGGAGCTCTCGGATTGTGGCTCCACCTTGTGGGAGGAGTCTGACTGTGGCTCCGCCTCATGGGTGGAGCTCTTGGATTGTGGCTCCACCTCCTGGATGGAGCAATCGGGTTTTGCCGCTGGCCCGGGGGAGGAGGTCGACGGCGATAGAAAAACGAAACAATTTCCAACTGCTGGACGGATCCTCGACTGATTGGAGGGGGACAACCGGAGCCTCCTGCCCGCACACTCTGCCATTTCTAGTGCCATTTTACGAAAAAAAAATCTCCCTTTTTTAACAACGAACAAGCGCGAACCGCAGGGACGGCTTCTTCTTGGGTGCGGACCGTGCGCGCGTGCTTCGCTCCCCGCCTCGCTGCGGGCTAATGCCGACACTGGCCACTCGGGGCGGCGCGGCACCCCCAGGCCGCCGACTCGTTCTATGCACCGCAGCTGCGAGACTGCCTTGGCATGCTGCTCCTGTGGGGTGCTCTAGCGTCGCCACGGAGCCACGGGGTGTTCGACGGAAGACCACGATCGGAGTTTGCGGCTCCTCGTCCGGCAATCCGAAGGGGTTCGCCGCATCGTGGCTCCTTGCGGCGCACGACGTAGTGGCCTCTTCTTGGACGACTCGCGCAACCGCCACCGACCAGCGGTCACCGCCCCCACCGCTACCATTTGCTCGAATATATATATATAAATATACACGTACACATTGCGGTTTCACTTCTCCACTCGAGTCGAACCGCGTAGCGGACGTTTTGTTTTTTTAACGAAGCCGACGGGGATCCCGTTCTTTTTTCCACCTCTAATAACGTGCAATACCGAGCGTCCATCCGTTTTTCTCGATTCGTTTTTTTAATGAACGCGGCGCTGCTGAACCGCGTGGTGCGCCGGACAAGCGGGGCCGGGAACTGTCCTGATGAGCTGCGCATAGAGTATTAGCGCGAGGAGCCGGGGCGGCCATCTTCGGGTCCACCAAAGATGTTCGCGCTCCAGAGGTGACCGAAGACTCCTGAAGAACCATCAGCTCCCGAACGCTGACATCGGGAGGGCTTCTATGTCATCATCGGGGAATCTCGATGAGGTTCGAGGGCTCGGTCGGCGTTACCCAAAAAGCCTTATTGTTCTAATTTGGTCTTAAGATTTAAAGGTGGGGATGGTATGTGTCCGTTGGATGTTCATGGGAGTCATGGAAAAGTCAAGAAATTTCAACTGGGGTCATGTAATGGTTTTGATTCTAATCAATTTATCTCAAAGATGTCATGTAAAAGTTAACAGATTTCAATCGGGGTCATATAATATTTTTTCTTTTGATTGATTCAGGCCATGGCACTCATGGAAAAGTCAAGAAATTTCAATCTAGGTCCAGGATATTTTTTGCTTTTGATCACGTCAACATACTTTGAACATTGACATTTTTTCCAAAATATTACTTACGTGCCCATCGGATATCTGGATAGCCCTGATTATTAGCAAAACTTAAATAGCCTATCCAAAACCCGCGGAACATCGGCTTTCGAGATTCTGTCCTTCTGCGAAAGGCCCTCGGACCACTCGGGGTTCCTCCGCCACTTCACCCGCACAACCAAGACGGAACTGCGCCGTCGACTGCCAGTTTCCCGTTCATTGCTAGTACTCGCTATCCGCTTTCTTGGGTTCCTCCGCGGTGGACTCACGCGACTTTGTTTCTATCCGTCATATCACCAGTACAAACCGGTCGCGGCGGTCAACCAACTCTGGAAGATGGAGGCAGCGCCCCAGCGGACGGCGGGCCTTCGCCGAACGGGATTCTGCGGCTTCAGCTCGTAGAAATTTCAGAACATATTTTTGGCTTTTGAAGCGGTTGGAATAGTTTTTAAAAACCGCTAATATGTCCGCTGGCTTCTTACGTGGTGGACAAGCCTGCTCTTAACCGCAGTTAAAGCGGTGTTTAACAGAAATGCAACCGCGGCTCTTCCGTAGTCCGCACATGTGTTCGGCGGAGGCCCGTCAGCCGCGGCCCCGTTGCGGGAACCGGACCAGTGATCTTCCGAGCTGACCCCGGTCCTCAACGTTACACCTTTCACCGCCGCTCCGGTCTTTCCACGCAGACCGACCACCGCACCACGGACCTCGCCGCCTGCCATTGCCGCGGTGGCGAACACGAGCCGCATTTCGGCCGATGGTGGGTTTCGGTCGCATTTCTAACAAAAATTTATGTTTTCAGTTATCGAGGCATTTTCTGGTGGATCGTTTGGCCTAATTTTGGGGAATGATGGATCGGAATATAGGTTTGGCATTCAGAAACAATTCTAACCGCCGATGAAGTTGTCTACCTCGTAGAATGATACGTTCGCAATCACATCGTTCTGTGTCAAGCGTGTGGCTACCGCGGTATGTTCGTAAAAAATAAATCAATTTTGGCAAAAACACTAACCACGCATGCTCGCGACCAAATATGTCACTCACTTTTTTCTGATTTTGTTGATTTTTTACAGATGCGCGGCTAGTTACAGCGTTCGCAAAGGAGCGATATGATGCCGAACGGAACATTCTACGCGGTAAACAACTAGGATAGTTTTAAAAGCCTATATTCCGAAATCTCCAATGTTTGAATTTCTCACTTTTGGCAAGTTTTGTTCATTTTTTTGTAAGTATGCGGCTAACGTAACCATGTTGAAACCGAGCGATACGATGGCCAACGTATCATTCTACGCGGTATACAACTTGTGTAGTATCGAGAATTGTTTCTAAATGCCCGAAATATGTTCCGAAACACGACAGACATAAATTATGAAGACAGAAGTAAATTATGTAAAAACTTTGAAATTTTTATATAAGTAATGAAGTTAACCGAACTAGGCTCGTGTTTGCCGCGGTCCACCGCAGTCGATCATCCGTTAATTTGACTAACCGCGGCGGACTGCGGAGCGTGTTTTCTTCCAGCGCTTTACATATTCCTTTTTTCAGCAGGATACATTTCCCGACCGATCGGGAAAATTATCAGTCGCGGGACGCTCGCTGTGGCTCCCCCGTGCCCTCGCCGCAGTTCCGACGCGAGATCCGCGTGGTGACCGCGCGGACGATATCGCTCGATCCACTTACAATTTCTTGTTAACATTGTTCTGCTCAATATGCACTCTGTACAAAACATTAAAACAGATTGAATTCATCGCCTTTTTCTCTCTGTTTTGTCGCTCTGTTCAGATCTGCGGTGCGTGGTACCGTGCTCATTTTTCAAATATTGAAAAAACTGAGAAAAAAATACCTAGCCTATTTTTAAATATTGAAAAAACTGGAAAACAAATTTCCTTGCCTGTTTTTCAAATATTTTAAATACTGCATCTTGTCCATTTTAAATATTTTAAAAAACTGCAAATAAAATTACCTAGCCTATATTTAAATATTTGAAAAATGCAAACGAAATTATCTTGCCCATTTTAAATATTTGAAAAACTTTAAATAAAATAACCTAGCCTATTTTTAAATATTTAAAAAATGCAAAACAAATTACCTAGCCCATTTTTAAATATTTAAAAAGGTGCAAACATAATTTCCTTGCCCATTTTTCAAATATTTCAAATACTACAAAAAAAATACCTAGCCTATTTTTAAATATTTGAAAAATGCAAAACAAATTACCTAGCCTATTTTTAAATATTTAAAATAGTGCAAACAAAATTATTTTGCCAATTTTAAACATTTAAAAACTGCAAATAAAATCACCCAGCCTATTTTTAAATATTTAAAAAATGCAAAACAAATTACCTTGCCCATTTGAAATATTTAAAAATGGTATCAGATTACAGTTTAAAAAAAGAAACTGCAAAAAAATTACCTTCCTCACTTTTCAAATATTGAAAAAACTGCAAATTAAATTACCTAGCCAATTTTTAAATATTTAAAAAATGCAAAACAAATTGCCTTGCCCATTTTAAATATTTTAAAATGGTATAAAATTATAGTTTACAAAAAGGGACTGCAAAAAAATTACCTTATTTTTAAATATTTAAAAAACTGCAAATAAAATTACCTAGCATATTTTTAAAAATTAAAAAAATGCAAAACAAATTGCCTTGCCCATTTTAAATTTGTTAAAATGGTATAAGATTATAGTTTAAAAAAGGAAATGCAAAAAGTTACCTCGCTCACTTTTGAAATATTGAAAAAACTGCAAATAAAATCACCTAGCCTATTTTTAAATATTTAAAAAATGCAAAACAAATTGCCTTGCCCATTTTAAATATTTTAAAAAATGGTATAAGATTATAGTTTAAAAAATAAATGCAAAACACCTTATTTTTAAATATTTAAAAACTGCGGGTTACTCAAAGCCGATGTTCGCCAGACTAAAACTGCACTCAGTCAGTTTACCTAACAAACTGCTGGAGCTTAACATTTTCACACATTTAATGTATTTAATGTAAATACTTTTTTAATATTTTAAAAGCTGCAGCGCTAGATTAAACCTTTGTTTTTGATTTGTTCAATAATCTAATCGATTGAACAATTTTAAATATTTAGAAAACTGCAGTTCACTCGAAACTTATCTGCGCCTTACTCAAAAGCTTAAACTTCTGTTGTCGTTATTTTCATAATCTCTCAAATTGAAAAAAACAAAAAATAAAAAAAACGAAAAAAAAAGATGGTCTCCACCGCGGCTCGAACCCGTGCCTCAGCAGCTGTGACGTCACGTGCCGGAAGTTAGTTCTTGCGCGTGCCGCGCATGCGCCTGGTGTCTTTTTCGTAGTGCAGCCTACGAGGCAGTCAACGTGTCTCTTGTTGCTTCTTCCTGATGAAAAGTCGCGAAAAATGGCCTCGCGAAACGAATTCCTCACCAAAGCCGAAGACCTGGCCGATCAGGTAAGCTCTTTTGGTCACCAGGAAGCGATTTCTGGAGCCCTGAATGGAATCGTGTGGAACGCAGCGAAAATCCGGATGGAACGTCTGCGTGGAATGCGGCATTCCATCCGGTTGTCTTTAGGCCTAACTCCGAAATTTCGATCATTTTTTTTGTATTTTGCTCGTGATTTGACGGCGCAAATTCCGATTTTGATTAATTAACTAAAGCGCGGATTTGCCGGCCAGTCGGTGGCCCGCGCTGGCGTCCTGGCATGACCTCCGAGCGGTTATCTAACACCCTTTACCATTGAACGAATGACCTCCAGTAACCCACAAGTCACAATTTGGGTCATTTTCTTGTTTTTTAAACGTTGACAACTGAAGGTGGGCAACGAGCCTGTTGAAAGGTGTAAGAAACGAATGAAATAACCTGGGTTGCGGTGATTTACAGGTGTAACTGGGACAGGGGTTGAGGTATTTGGAACACCCCCCCTTCCCCCTATGACACCTGATTTCCCAGCATAATGTTGTCCAATGTCAAATTCAAATAAATTGCAGATTTGCTGAAATCTTGAGTAATGTTAACCTGGCATAGACTGGCAATTATTATGCAGTGATTCTGCAATCATCCTCTATAATAGTAAATATTATTTTACCATTATTTGCAAAAAAATGACAAAAAGAACTGTATTTTTATGCAAATAATGTGCTAAACAAAATGTGAAATATTTTTTTATTAATTAGAGCAACAGTGCATTTCATGATTGCATCAAAAAAATAATGTGAAATATTTTTTATTAATTACAGAAACAGTGTATTTCATGATTGCATCAAAAAAATGGCAAAAAACTGTATTTTTATGCAAATAATGTGAATGCTAAACAAAATGTGAAATTTGTTTTGTTAATTGTTGCAGAAACAGTGCATTTCATGATTGCATCATAATTGCACATTTTGACAAAGCTGCTTGGATATTCGTTATTAGGGCCCTTGTTTTTCAAAATTGTAAATGAATATACATGTAGTTTGTAAATTATATGAATATAGTTTAATGAAATAAGTTCCCAATTTCATATCTATGGAAATGTTTATATTAAATGTGCAGAAACTCTTTATTTGGACCATGTTTTGATCGGATAATTCTTTCGTAAATGAGTGTGTAAAAACACACAAAAAATTCGTTATTTGTAGAGTTATTAAGATTTGTTATTTGTGAAGTTATTTCACCATGCATTTTACTTATGTTACATCGAGTCATATTATCTCAAAAAAGCTTGTTGAAAATGTGACGAAGTTCGTCATTAATTTATTTATTCATAACAAGGACAAAAACTCAGGTAACGAATTTCTGCAAATATTCAATCCTTTTTGACATATTCCTGAATGTATCCATTAAAGAAAATTCCAGATTTTTTTAATTTCTGTAATTAATACGTTTCATAAAAAGTAGTGAAATTTGCAGAAATTCGTCAAATGTGTTTGAGGAGAAAGCTTCAACAGTAATGGGAAGAAAGTGCAAAAATGCGGAAAAATTAATTATCGGTGACCATTTTCTTCAAAAGTATCATCTCCAACCATCCAATTACAAAACGGTTTAAGTAAAATGAGCACAAAATAGTAGTTAGTTTTTAGTAGTTAAGTAGTAGTAATAGTTTTTGAAGTTATTAAAAATGCACGGCATTATTTAATTGTGGCCATGTTTTTTCAAGTCAATGAAACGGCATCTCCATCAAAACATGAACCTTGAAGAAAGCTCGAGTGTCAGTTTACAGTCTTGCTCAATCACGATGAATCTGAAAATCCTCTTGGCCATGAACTACAAGTGGCAACACAATAAATCTGGCATTTTTTACATGAGCACATTTCATTTTTTGGCATTTTTTATGGTCAGGGAAATGTTTTTGAAACCGGGGAAAGTCAGTGAAGTTGAAAATTGAATTTCTGGTGTACCCCCGTACCCTGTGCTATTAATGTTTTACGAACACAGCGGTGGCTGTGATGCATTGAGCGCAGAAATCTGTTCGATCATTTCCAGTGTTTGCCGACGACAAACAAAAATGCGGTTAACCACGCATCCCCTAGTTCGGCTGTCAAATGAACAACCACCGACCACCTGTATGATTTTCTGATTGTCATTTTCATTTCACCCGACCAGGTCCTCCGCCACAGCAAGCACGTCCTGCCCCACGTGGCGCGGCTCTGCCTGATCAGCACCTTCCTGGAGGACGGCATCCGCATGTGGGTCCAGTGGAAGGAGCAGCGCGAGTACATGGACATGTCCTGGGGCTTCGGCTGGTTCGTGGCCACCCTGTTCGTGGTGGTGAACATGGTCGGGCAGATCGGCGGCTGCGTCATGGTCCTCGGACGCTTCAAAGTCAGCATCGCATGCGGCATTCTCTTCGGCGTGGTCATCCTGCAGGTGAGCTGCGGAGACCCACAACCGATGCGGTCCTTTATTTATTTATTTATTTTTGGTATTTTCAATATGTATTTTATATCGATGGAAAATTATCTTTGCTTTTTCTCCGTTGCAGACGATCGCGTACAGCATCCTGTGGGACGTACACTTCCTCTTCAGGTAAATATATTCCCCCGAGTATTTTTGGCAAGATGAACCGGGAAATCAGGGAAATTCAAATGGCTCACTTGAAAATTGCTCGAAATTGTTTAAAGCACCGGAGGACAGAGCCGTAATGGTCACTAAGCTTAATATAATGAAGTATTTTTTTGTGAAATTTCTGAATGAAATTCCGTATTTTAGACGGGGTGTTTCTGGAAACATATTTTTTTCTTGTAAAACTGTTGGCTGAAATGAATTATTTTTTGTGAAATTGTTGGTTGAAATTCCTTAATTTAGATCTGTTAAAGAATAATTCCCCAAAGTTTTATTTAAAAAAATAATTAAGTTTAACCCACGTTTTTATTTTATAAAAATATTTTTCATAATATTTTAAAAAAAGTTATTGATTCGCCCTTTCCCTGTCACTAATTTTTAATATCTTCAATATTTTTCATTTAATAAATGCGATATTTATAATAGTTGACAATATCTACAATATTTTGGAATGTTTATAGCATTTCACAATATTCACTTTAGTTTACAAAATAGTTAACAATGTTTCTGATATTTTATGATGTTTGACAATAATGTCAAATATATTGTAAAATATTGGAAACACTGTATTATATTTTACGTTGTATTTAACAATATTTTACAACTTCATAAAAATGAGTGCAAAGATGAAAAACCATTTACGCAATGGTTTTAAGCGAAATGTTTATTTACAACATTTTAACATTTTAGTTGACATTATCTACAATATTTTATAATGTTTATAGCATTTAACAGTATTCACTTTAGTTTACAAAATAGTTAACAATGTTCCTGATATTTTGTGATGTTTGACAATATATATATTGTAAACACTGTGATATATATTACGTTGTATATAACAATATCTTCATAAAAATGAGTGCAAAGATGAAAAACCATTTACGCAATGGTTTTAAGCGAAATGTTTATTATGAAGTTGTAAAATATTGTTAAATATAACGTAAAATATAATACAGTTTTTACAATATCAACATCAAACATCATAAAATATCAGAAACATTGTTAACTATTTTGTAAATTAAAGTGAATATTGTGAAATCCTATAGACATTCTAAAATATTGTAGATATTGTCAACTAAAATGTAGACATGTTGTAAATATACGCGATGGTTTTAAGCGAAGTGTTTTTTTACAACATTTTTCTTCGCAAAGGTAAAATGTTGCGAGTGCGCGGACTAATAGGATTTCACAATATTCACTTTAGTTTACAAAATAGTTAACACTGTTTCTGATATTTTGTGATGTTTGACAGTATATATATTGTAAAATATTGGAAACACTGTATTATATTTTACGTTGTATTTAACAATATTTTACAACTTCAAAAAAATTAGCGCAAAGATGAAAACCATTTACGCGATGGTTTTTATGCGAAATGTTAATTTACGTAAAATGTTGCGTAATAACCGGTTTAAAATGGATGCGAACCGTTTCAGGAACCTGTCGCTGATCGGCGCCCTGCTGCTGGTGCTGGCCGAGAGCCGCGTGGAGGGCCGCAGCCTGTTCGCCGGCGTGCCCTCCATGGGCGAGAACAAGCCGAAGACGTACCTGCAGCTGACCGGCCGCATCCTGCTCGTCTTCATGTTCGTCACGCTGCTCTACTTCGACCTGTCCGTGCTGCAGGTGCTGCAGAACGTGGTGGGCTCCGCGCTCATGCTGCTCGTCACCGTCGGCTACAAGACCAAGCTGTCCGCGCTCATCCTGGTGCTGTGGCTGACGGCGCTGAACTTTTACCAGAACGACTGGTGGAACGTGCCCTCGTACAAGCCCATGAGGGACTTCCTCAAGTACGACTTCTTCCAGACCATGTCCGTGGTCGGCGGCCTGCTCATGGTCGTCTCGCTGGGGCCCGGCGGCGTATCCATGGACGAGCACAAGAAGAGGTGGTAGTCAGCAACAACCGCAGAGGGGAAAATAATCATGCGGAAACGAGCCCGACCCTCCCGCTCCGAATCCAATTTCTGTTACCTGGCTTTTCGACTCCGTAATACGCCGCTTCATTTTTTTTTTTTCTTGCTTTTTTACCCCATTTCCAGTTTTAAATTATAATAGAAGTCTAAAGGGGTTTCCCGAGGACGGGCTTGCAAAGCCCGCCCGCCTTCGCATGCGCCGGGAGGGGGTTCGAGCGCGGCCGTTTTGCGCGCGCCGATTCGTTATTAAATAACAAAATTAACCGTGTTGGCGACTCCGAGCAGTTCTTGTCCGAAGGTTAATTTTTTTTTATTTTTATTCATGTTCAAATTGGGGATGGATCGGATAACCTAATTCAAACTTCATTTTTTTGAAAAGTTTGACCGGTCTTGCCGAGGTTAAAGCATGGTTTATTTATTGTTATTATATAAATATTTATATAAATAATATAAATATATAATTATATAAATAGTAAATTATTTTACTCATGTTTGAATTCGGTTTTAGCCAGATAACATCATTATTACTCGAGTTAAACCATGAGCAAACGTGAGTAATAACATTATTACAATCAATAAACTATGTTAAAAATAACTATCACTTGGATTTGATTCAAACTAAATTAGTTTGAATCAAATCCAATTGATAGTTAAACTTAAAAATTAAAAGTTAACTTTAAATCAGATTTAACTTTGTCTTATTGAGGTTAAAACACAGTTTATTTATTGTTATTATTTTACTCATGTTTGAATTCGGTTTTGACCAGATTACCTAATTATTACTCGAGTTAAACAATGAGCAAACATGAGTAACAACATTATTACAATAAATAAACTATGTTGAAAATGACTATCAATTTGATTCAAACTAAACTTTTTAGCAGGTTTCACTTTGTCTTGTTGAGGTTAAAACACAGTTTTTTTATTGTTATTGTTTTACTCATGTTTGAATTAGATTTTAACCAGATAACCTAATTATTACTCGAGTTAAACAATGAGCAAACATGAGTAACAACATTGTTACAATAAATAAACTATGTTAAAAATAACTATCAATTGCAAAAAAAAAAAAGATAAAAAGTTGAGCATGCAATTGCAAAATATCAATTGCAAAATATCAATTGCATGCTAAACTTTTTACCAGATTTAACATTGTCTTGTTGAGGTTAATTATAAATTAATTAATTAACACTATTAAAAAGTAAAATTAAATAAATTACTTTAAAATTAATTAATTAATGAATAATAACTTAAGTTTATTAATTGTTATTATTTTGATTGACTCATGGTTTCAGTTCAGTTTTAACTGGATGACCTGGTTCAAACTTTCATTTATTGTTTCCACCATCCAACTGTTTCTCAGACGTCGTAACGCAGGTTAATTTTTTATTTTTAAAAAGTTTAAATGCAGGTACAAAGGTCTACTTCAAATTAACCACGACGGTCTTTATGGACGGCCCCTGTCCACGTGACAAAATTCCATTTTTTTGAACTTGAAAAATTCTTTGCATTCTTGCGGTTGCTGCACGTGCCGCCAGGTGGCGCCGCAAGCATGGCATCGTTGCCATGGTGACGGAATTCCACAATTCTATTCTATTTAATTTCCAAGATGGATTCTTCTTGCTCAAATTTTAATTTTAAATTTCCTTTGCTGTACCCAAGAATCGCCGATTCTCTTTGGTTTTCGGCCGACAAGCCGTGCGACGACGAAAACGAGCTGACGCAGATGGAAACGGAATATCAAAACTGGGTAAAAGAGCGGCGAAAACGGCAGTTTTGTGAGCTCTTCGAATAGGCGTTAGGCCTAATTTGTATACACATTAGGCCTAATTGCCTATAAGCAATGGGTCAAAGTTCACTCAATTTTGTTGTTGCTTTGATTTAACAGCTGACCGAAATAGGCCAGAAGGACAGCAACATTGTGCCCATCGGGAAAACGGAGGCTGAGGTGAGTATGACAGCATTACTGATGGATTACATGGATTACATTATCCAGATTTTCTGATATTGACAGAAACAGGAACTGTGTGATGATTTATGCTGCCACAATAACGTATATAGTTCATTAATAAGATATTTTATGATCTTCAAATGTTGCCATTGGGATATTGACAGCCATGGTGGGATGTTGAAGCCAACACTGATGGATTGACAGTGACTACTGATGCTCATCCAGATTGTATGGTCGTCAAGCATCAGTTTTCTGATATTGGCAGAAATAGTGACGTTGACAGGCCAATACTAATGGATGACGATGAATACTGGCGGTTATTCATATATTTTCTGATCCTCGAATGCACAATCTGTTATCGGAAATAGTGACATATGAGGCCAATACTGGTGGAAATGACATTAGTATTCAATCCATGATCCATCAGTATTGCCAGTGCTCGATCGGTTGATGGAAATGACATTAATATTTAATCCATGATCCATCAGTATTGCCATTGCTCGATCGGTTGATGGAAATGACATTAATATTCAATCCATAATCCATCAGTATTGCCATTTGCTCTATCGGTTGATGGAAATCACATTAATATTCGATCCATAATCCATCAGTATTGCCATTGCTCGATCGGTTGATGGAAATCACATTAATATTCAATCCGTAATCCATCAGTATTGCCGTTGCTCGATCGGTTGATGGAAATGACATTAATATTCAATCCATGATCCATCAGTATTGCCATTGCTCGATCGGTTGATGGAAATCACATTATCATTCAATCCATAATCCATCAGTATTGCCGTTGCTCGATCGGTGTTACTGGCCGCGTTTGGAGAAATTGTCAGTGTTGTCCTATTTTGTTCATTGCAATTTGCTACATTTATTGAAAATTTCATTTCAGCAATACGACGAAGCGGTGGAAGATGACGAGGAGGACGACGACGACAACGACGACGATGACAGCGAGAGCAACGAGGACGACGACGACGATGACGACCTCGACGGGGACGAACTCATCTACGACTACGGCTCACCCGCGGATGTGAGTATGAGGGCAGTACGGCTTCGAGCTGAGACCCTTCAAAAGAACTTTTCTAATTTTTTTACCTAAACAGAGCGCCCAAGTACAATTCATGTCCGCTGACGAGAACGCTGGCATCTAATTTCCTTTGTTTTAATCTTTCGATAATCCCTCTTTTTATTTCTCATTAGAATCATAGGACGTAGTCAAATTCAAAAAAGCGCGGATGACCAATGTGTACGTACACGTCCTTTACTTAATGAGACAATTTTTTTTCTCGTCGTTTTGTTTTTTTCCAAAACTTATTTCGATAAACTCTGAAATCTGAGTGGCGCGAAGTACTGGTGTTTGAAGCAGGGATGTGGCCGATGTGAAAATTTGAAACCTGTGTGACAAATGTGACAAAATGTGAGAATTTCTGTAAAAAATGGAAAATGGGACAAATGCAACAAGTAAAGAGGGAAACCTCTTATGTATGACCTATCTGTATAATTATAAGGGAGACTGGGCTCAAAAAAGTCTGTTGATGAAGAGGAAATTATCAAAAAAAGGGAAAAAGCCCAAAAAATATTGCGTGCAGGAATGGCGATGTTACGGAGGCCTGCAGTACTAGCCGCACAGATATTGTAAAAGTAGAAGCTGCAAATGCCATTATTCAAAGCGGCAAGGCGGCAATAGAGCTTGCTGATGAAAATTTAAATCACTTATCCAAAACGTGTGTAAAAAAGGGGAAAAATGAATAAAATGTAACATTTTTGCAGATAAAGTATATTTTGTGAAAATTTTGATGAACTAAGAATCAATCGCATAACATTTGCATGTGACAAAATGTGACTAATGTCCAATTCTTGGATGGGACAAAATGTGATATAGCTGGCCACATGCCTGTTGAAGCGTAAACTGCACAGATAACTCCACTGATATCGGGAGTCATGGAACAGGTTTTAATTCACGCATTTTTATTTTCTAGCCTTTTCACTGATTCGTCGCGGAGTCGTTGCTCGGCAGCTACCCAAATTTCAGGAACCGTTGATCTACAAACGTAGTCGGACATTTGGATTTTGGCTTTCGCAGCTGCAATTTATTCTCGCCAAGGGAAGTTCAGGCTTTTGTGAGCTCCGCGGTGGCGTTTCCTCTATGATTCGGTGAATGCGAAAATGTTGGACAACGGCCGGGGTGGACAAAAGTGACAAAAGAACAATTGTGCGCGATGTGCCAACGCGATACGATGACGTTTCAACTGAATCGAGCAATTATGTAAGTAACGAGACAAAAAAACATTAAAATAAGTCGTTATTTATGAATTTCGTTCACTTTTGTATTTGATTTTTTATGTTGGGCGAAGGGTTTATGAATTTTTTTGCAAGAATTTTTACGATAAAATTTTTTTGTTGGAGATGAAATAAATTGTGCATACGTTTTCTCCGTTGCCGGTGTTCCCAAGCTAGTAAAGTAATTGCAATGATACTCTGATGTCAAAAACCGTGGTATTAAGTTAATCGCTTCTAGTAATTCATTCATTATGTTTCTAATTCACTTTGCTCCTCCCCGTATCTCATCATCATTTGCAGACCACCCGATTCAAAATTAATCTTTGATCGAAAAAGTGTGTAATTTACACAATTTTTACAAAATTAAAGCATAACCAATGGATTTATGCCACGGAAATGTATATTTTCAATGTTGAAAACGAATGTTTTGCAAAACTGAAAATGATGGACATTTTGGGATTAAAAATATGTAAATCCATGTACATGAAATTCCAAAAAACGTTTTTTTCCGAACTTAAATTTTACTTAAAAAGCTCACATATTCACGTTTCGGGATTAAAAATATGTAAATCCATGTACATGAAATTCCAAAAACGTTTTTTTCAAAACTTAAATGTTACTTAAAAAGCTCACAAATTCACATTTCTGGATTAAAAATATGTAAATACATGTACATGAAATTCCAAAAACGTTTTTTTCCAAACTTAAATGTTACTTAAAAAGCTCACAAATTCACGTTTCTGGATTAAAAATATGTAAATCCATGTACATAAAATTTCAAAAGTGGTTTTTTTTCCAAACTTAAATGTTACTTAAAAAGCTCACAAATTCACATTTCGGGATTAAAAATATGCAAATCAATGTACATGAAATGCGAAAAACGTGTTTTTCCAAACTTAAATTTTAAAATTAAGCCTCCTAAATGATTTCTAAATCTGCGGCCCAGCTAAGTCGATGTCTCGAACCCCAAACAAAAGTTTTCAGAAAAACATTATAGCCATTTTCGGGACCATAAACACGTAAATAAATAAACATGCAAGCTTAGCTCGTACAAGCGTATTTTAGTTGAACATGAAAATTGTTAAGAATGTTGCCATATTTGAAAATT
Organism: Cylindroiulus punctatus; assembly: GCA_034695085.1. NCBI lineage: Eukaryota > Metazoa > Arthropoda > Diplopoda > Julida > Julidae > Cylindroiulus > Cylindroiulus punctatus. The sequence goes on from JAQFYZ010001880.1 coordinate 19,165, forward strand.
CAGTCATTAAAAAATCAACTTTGATTAGGAAACAAATTTCACATAGGGAAAGTTTATTCATGCAAAAAAAATAAACGGAAAAATGTCAAATTAAAGCCAAAAGTAATTGCAGCTTCCACGATACGGCTTTAATAGGGGAATACCATGGGAGGGACTTTCATTCGATAACCTTTGAATTCAGCTCGAATTACAGATTTTTCCACTGAATTTAAAGCGCAACAGGAAGACCGATATCAATGCCGCAATTTGGCACAGCTGCAGAAGCGCAGCTGCCACATTCACGGTCGACCTTGCGGGCCCATCGCCAACGTTCGGATTCCTCAAATGTTGGAATTTTGCACCAGGATCGATGGATTTCTGTTCGCCAATCTCAAAGTCACTTCCAATGCAGGTGGGCAGCTTTCTGATTTTAACTGGGTGTGGGTCATGACCCCAGTTTGGGAATAATTTTCACAATCAACTATTGAATAGATACAGGTGTGCGGCAATACCCCAGCGACAGGTGTGCAATCGATGCCTGCCTATGCTAAACACGAAGCCGAATAGGTGTCCGGTTGTTCAAAAGTCAATGCGTTTGAATGTTTTTAGTTTGAAAAATTTAGCTGCATTTGAATGAAATTGCGAATTTTGTTACTCCTTACTAGTATCCGTTGCCGGGAACTGATATTGCGAGGAAAATAACCGTGGTTGTGGTTTGCATGCGAATTTTTGTTACTTTGGAAAACCATAGATCGTAGCCCGGAATTTGCGGGAAATCTGATTTCCATTGATTTGAATTGTAAATTTATGGAGAATATACCATTTATGTAGATGATAGGGAAAATTTGCTAAATTATGTTACTTTGAACTTAGAAATTTAATGAAAATATAATCATCTTGTACAAGAAAGTCACGAAAAACAAACAAGAAAGTCAAGAAAAACAAACAAGAAAGTCAAGAAAAACAAACAAGAAAGTCAAGAAAAACAAAC